>OZ025199.1:0-35000 GCA_964019065.1 Catostylus mosaicus
AATTCATATGTGCCATTAGTTTTACTGAAGTTCACACAACCCTCGCTCTCTTTGAACAGTCCAAAAAATTGTTAAAATTTGTTATAGGCTTTTAACGCAGAGGTTGTTGTTTTTACCCTAAATTTTGTTGGTTATTGGTCAAAGTGAGATATAGGAATTTTATTCGTTCAGCTAAGGTATCCTACTTTGCTCTGGGAAACATCTTATCACCTTTTTTAATATTAAAATTAATCATTAAATTTGCAATCATTAAATTACCTTGCAACAATGTTTTAAAAGCGGTTCCTTTTCGCATTCTTTTGTTTGCTCATGGTCTAATAAACACGGCTCCATCATTTTCAATGTTAATCTGGGTTCAACTGCAAAATAGAACAAATCAGGGTAATCTACCAGAAATATGTTCTCATATGTTTTGTTTCTGTTGTTCATGATTTCAAAATCAGCGACCAATGGTTGTTCAATGGATGACGGCTTTCCCATCAACACGGACATCGTTTTTTGTTCATTTAAGGAGACGGGCCTTTTTGTTTCGTCAATTAGATGTTTCTTTGAGAGATTTTTAACGGTATTGCGTCCAAAATTAGGCCCAGTCATCTAACCAGGTTAATGCTTATAAAGTGTGCTCATAATCAATAATGTGTAGTAAATTATTGATTAAGAGGCTGTACTATCATGGTCCGTATGGAGAACTTTGATGAACTGCTTAACAAGGATAATTTTTGCAATGTGTTAACTGAAGTTTAGAAAAAATTCATCGTAAAACAAGCAGATAGAATGTGTATCCCGAGCTTTAAATATGAAAATAGGTAATCCTTACCGCAATCATATTGGGGACAAATTGATGTTGACTGAAGACAAACTCTTTTATGCGGCATGCATCTTAAACGGTATTTCAAAATGAATATTAAAAATGATGTTTATCATGTTGTGTAATATTTATCATAGAATCAACCCAAGAATCAAAAATTTTGATAAAACAATTTACTCGATGATTTTGTTAAGAAACAAAGCTTAAGAGTAAGATTAAGAATGCTCACACAAGATTGGTTGGACAAGGCGATGGATTGCATGAGTCATGTTGTGAGCATGAACCAAATGAAAGTTGATTGTCCTGCAAGCCATTACACCTAACATAAAAAACGTATAAAAAGCAAATATAATTCAAAACTCAAACATTATTCAAAGCAGGTTTATAACAGGGTATTAATTAAGATGCAAAAATAGTAAAAAAGCAACCATTATGAAAAGAAAGCATTGTTTTAATAAGAAAGTCGAGTAAATAACTATTTTTGTACCTAGCAAGACATATGCTGGGATACGTATTTCCATTAGAACCACAAACAGGATTGAAAACAGAAGCATCACATTGGCAACGAAAATCTAAATGAAATCGATAAAAATACAAAGAAGCAAATAAAATAAAAACTGTTATGTTGCACAAAGATTTTATGAAATGCGAGAAATTGCAGGAAAAACAATTGAATATGAAATAGAAGAATTAACTACTACGTACTGAAATAAACTTAATAAACTACTGCTACGTACAAAAATAGAAACGTTTTACCTTTGTTGATATCATTAGAAAGTGGTGTGTTGTCTACTTTTGTGCATATTAATTCACCATCAAAACAAGTGCATAATGCATTGCCCGCACTAAACCTGGACTTGTGTTCTAGCATAAATTGAGAATGAAAATTAAAGAAAGCCTTCTCCAGAAGAAACAATTATTATGGTTTATAATTACAATCAGTATCATTATAAATTAATTTAATTATAAGAAAATCAGAATAATCAATGAGACAGATGAATAAAACAATGCTGCCCTATACCTTGCAAGTGTCCATTAATACGACAAGGACGATCTTGATAACAACCAATATTGGTGCATGATAAACCATTATAGTGCTTCGTTGATTCATGATTATTGACTAAACATTGACAAACTTTATTGCACATTTTACCATTATTTGATACAAGAACCTGGAACATAATATATAAATGGAGATTAATAATTAAAAAACCATTAAAATGGAGACGATTAATTATAAGAGCATAAAAGTATTAAATATAGTTGCAGATATAAAATATTTGCCATTTGTAGAACACAAAAAAAACATATATTAAATCTTAATATTTGAACGGAGTTAAAGCGATTCAAAGATTAGCTTTAGACTCATTTGAAATCAAAACCATTTAAAGACTTTCTTGATATATTTGGACAGTATAGACGAATTGGCATGTGCAGCAATGTTATTTTTTGAGAACTTCGGCATTGAAGTATTTAAGTTATTTCTATCAATGGCCTGCTTGAAATAATAATGACTTTTAAAGGAATTTTATTTAATTTTCGAAATCATCAATTAAAACGTACTCAATTCTGACCTTGAACAGACTTGAATTTCTGATTTTAATGGTTGCAGATGCACCTACAGAACAACCAGGAGTGCACGAATATGGACGGCAACTTTCCGATTGTCTTCCAAAACTGCAATCTTCATTTATTGAACAAACAAAATCATTCTTACAAGGGTCGCTCTGACATGGAAATGTTGCTTGAAAAAAAACATGAATATACTAAAAACCTTTTGAAATATGACGAAATTAGGATAACCGAAATCTCTTACTGAAAACATAAGCCACATAGAGAGCCTTACAAATTGTTTGCATTAAAGAACACTACGATATTGGGTTTGAAGAAAGCAATTGAAATATTCTGAACACCTGGTCCGACCATAAACCGTGATGGTATGGAGATGGATGACGAAATTAGTAGATCTTGGATGACAGAAAACTGGTTTTGCACAAAGATGCTAGTTAGTTGGTCTTCAGAAAGAGTGAGTAGCAAAGTTATAAACATCAATGTAGACAAAATGCTTCTTTGCTATTGGATATAATACATATATAGAAACCTAAACGCAAGATTATCCTTAATATCTACTTCTAAATGAATCTTGTTCAATAACATAATTACCAAATTGCTTCACGCTTTTTATGACTGGTTCAGTATAAATTGATGCTGTTATACAATCAGTTTGATCAGGATTTGGCATTAACATCATGCAGATTTTCTCAGCGCTTTTCAATGCATCTTCGTTACCACTGGTTAAACAATTCTTCAGTAGTGATATGCAGTCACTTCTGTAAAAAATTGCAGCAAATGATAAAAATGAATCTCAAAGGGACGATTATGTATTTTAACATGCATCTATTTTATTAGGACACTCCGGCACAATTTAAGAAAAATCTTTTGAAAATTGCAAGAACTGCATAAAAATTGGAAATTTGAAACTTACGTTCGTTGATCATCTTTACAATTTATTGCATTCAGTGGTAATAACAAATGTTGCTTCGAGGTCGAACGAGAAAAGATGCTCAAATGTGGAAATAAAAGTTTTCAAAACTTTTCATCTTTAGTCTTAATAATCTGACTAACATATAAACAATTTAACACCTATCAATTATAATTATCTGATTCATTTGTCCTGATTCTAGTTCAATTAGTTCTTGAGATCATCACGTCCATTCATAGTTTAGGTCTTGTAAAGCTGGTATATTTAGTAAATTGTTTTCCATTTAAAAATACATTTAAACATGAAAAAGAAAATTCTACAAACCTGCAAATTTGGTTTCTATTTGATTTTCTGCTGCAAGGCTTAATTGCCAAAGTACATGCTAATGCCTGAAAGTTAAAGACAAGTATGCTTACTTTATTCTACTAAAAACTCTCAAATTTAATATAACTTTTGTCCATCATAATGCTCCACTAATAAACTATTGTTCAACATTGCTCGAATTAAATTCATATGCGAATTAAATTGGTTCTAAAAATGGATCCAAATACATCGAAGACTATTTGCCATATTTTCTAGTTGGCAAAAATTGTTTAAAGGTTTTCAGGAAATAATTAGTCACCTTCCATACTTTTGGTCTACATGATTTGATGTTTTGGACAGTCACTTGCACGGGTAACGATGAAAAATCGCCAGCAGACCAAGATTCATAAAGTTGTTTTGCTGCTTTATCAGCATGAATATCACATCTTCTGAATAGTTCTAAAGGTCTGAGCAAAAACAAAGTGATAATAGATAAAAATTAAATGGTTTGTGTAGTGTTAAAAGCTTGAATTTGCGAAAAGAAAAAAAATGTAAAAGTAGATTAAAAATGATATTCAATAACAATCAGTTTTAATTCAGATCTTGGAAAGTGCAGTATTGATACAATACTACCGACAAGAAAAACGACAAAAAGATACATTCAATACCGTATTTAATTGCTCAAAAGCAATTGTTAATGGTTTCACAAATTTATATTGTTTCACTCTTTTTACCGCCGTGTTTTAGCTATTTCATCCCATTTGCTATAATATATAGTTTGACAAAGTGCTTGGTTCAAACATATGTGATTTAAGATAGCCCATTATATAATAGCGCAAACTCTAAATTGGTGATATTGTGATGATTCAGATACAAGAAACGATTAATGTGCTTAAAATTAGGGTAAAGCTTGTAAAGGTGAATGATTGAATAAACTGATGCATTACCTGTTATTAAAATTAGAGCAAAAGTTTAAAGAGTCTTTGCAACCAAATTTGCATGGCTCTGAAACTGAAATAAAAAGCACAAGTTATGAGATTAGAAGGAACTTGGCGGTACTCTAAAGTATGATATCAAATTCATGATAACTAATATTATAAAAACAAAATGAAGTTCATAAAGCAAAATATGGTTATTTTGAAGGCCATTTTTCATGTTTAATAATTAAAAAATTAATTAAAAATCATTAGGTAACAGTTACATACCATCACCAATGCAGGTTGAAAGATCATACTACAAAAGAAAAAAAAACTGAAGATCTTTAATAATCATGCATAATTGTACAGCAAGATTTTGTTTTCTAATTTTTAGAGCATCTTTGTGTGTGGACAAGTAGATAAAATTTTAAATAGCCGGAAATTAGCGCTCATGTTTAAGAAAAATATTTTACAATTTTAACAAATAAAAAAACAGTACCAACCTCGTTTGGATTCTCCATGCATTGAACATACAAAGGATCGTCATATTTAATGAAAGATTTCCTTGAGAAGACCTGACAAGTGAATATTGTTGTTCCTTACTTAAATGAAAACCTCACTTGAGAACGCAATTTTAAAATAAAGATCGGTACCATAAGACCCATAAGACAATAAAAAAGAAAGTCATTACAAGCACCAAAGGCGCAATGATTACTTAAAGTGCATTAAATACAAATAGAGTGTATTTTCCATACGAGATAGCGACTATTAATACAGTCCAAATAACCATAAAACATCAGAAATGCAACTAATAAAAAATGGTGTTTGCTGTGATTATACCTGGTTGCACCATGTTTGGCACGTCTCTGAACGAGCAACTGGACAACAATGTCCTTTCAATAAATTTGCATCTGGAAAAAACATTAACCAAAGTAATCTAAAATAATGATAATGATGCAAAAATGAAGTGTTGATAAGAAATGTCACCAGAACCAACGAACAGAAGATAATAATGCCAGCTTTGAAATTTAAACCATTTAAGTTATTCAGCCAATTCATTTCTTTGGGTCACATTATTCTTAAGATCCTTCTACAAGCAGCATATTTAATTCCAAAGTAAATAAACTGCACAAACCTTCAAGCAATGTTGTCATCTGTTTCTTTTCTGTCACTGTTTTGTAACCTGTATCTGCAACTTTTTTAATAAAATGCAAGAAAAAAACTAAACTTCAAAAGACCAATCAATTTCAATTTAACATATGAAAAAATCAGCTTATTGAATCTTTATTGTTAGTTATTTCTGAGTCTTATTACTGTTGATTTCATGATGTGTGTTTTTTGCTGTATGCAGATGGTCGGTGGCCATGCATTGATATTTAATGTTTTTGTACATCGGCTAAGTTGAATGATAAATACATTTGATGTATACGTTAACTACACGAAAAAGCAGTGAAAATATTTTGACACTTTGCAACGTTTTAAGAAATAGTGATCAATGCCCATGCCCATGAACATTAAAATGCTTTCTTGAGGAGTTTCAATTGCAATAAAACTGCCCTTGTTCAATCAATCTCTTACACGAATGGAAGTGCGGTTTAATACCTGGTGTTGAAATGATGCCTAAAATGCAGCGATATAGATCGTCCTGTTAATAATAAAAATTATTACATCAAGATTTTTCTAATCAAGTCAAAAATGGGGGAATATAAAAACAGGAGAATTTTATGAAAAGGAATAGTTTCAATTGAAGTAGACATTTAAAAATGAAATTAATACAAGGAAAAGTGTTATCATTATGCAAATAGTACAATACATTGACTGGTGACAAAAATTTGTCTTTGAAAAAAGCGATTTTAAAAAGTTTTGGCTGCATTAAGTTGCTTAATTCATCCCGTAAGTATTCAGCTTAATGAAATTTTACAAGATGGAACTCAGACGAGGTTAAAAAGGTATATTATATGCAATACATCACAACAGATGAGAAAATACAAAAAAAACAAAAAATTTTAAAAAATATTTCTTCCAAAAAATGTACAAGTAACTAAGAAATAAGGACGGCCTATAGAATATTTGGGATCAGATTGCATTTGTGATCATAAATGGTTGTCTGATGCCATTTTTTAAGGAAGTCATGCCTAATACTTTATAATAAACAGGCTGGAAACGTTAAAATCTCAACAAAAAGATAAAATGAAACATTTGATATGATAACCTGAGGATTGGTTGGTCCGCAAACGAAATTCAATTCATAAACAAGATCCTTCTCTTTGACGCTTCTCGTGAATAACTGTTTAAAATGAAAGCAAATAAAATTTAAAATTATTTATCAAACATTTATTAATTGATTGTTTCAGACTGTAAACATTTGAGTAAAGGAACACTCTTTGGTTTTGCTTGAGTCAACTTTGATGGCAACAGTTTGAATTTAAATGAAAGAATGGCTGTTATAGAAATCAAACAGAAAAGAGATACACAGCAAAACTCAGTAAATTAAAAAACGATTTGAATGTTTTGTCTAATCAAGCAGATTTTCTTCAGAACTTTTAAACGCATAGACAGCTAATATAATTTGCACTTCAATATCGCAGTTAGTATTGACCCCTACAGTTACATTATAAAAAGAGAGAAAAAGTTATTGTTCAATGAATTCCTTGAAAATTTGAGAATGACTCACTCTATGGCATTCTTGCTGACATTTTCTTGATTTTCCATATTTGCAACATCCTAAATATTGATCATCTAAGGAAAAGGGAAAGAATATCTTCAAACCTTAAAAAAAGATGAAAGTAGGAAGTCGAAAATGTTTTCATTATAAAAAATAAATAAAAGCTTCAATTGACTTGTAATTGTAGAAATAAGCAAATCCCCGATTTATACAAAAATAAATTGAAAAGTTCATTCGGGAGATCCACTAAAAATGCCATTTTTTTTCAAACCTGAGTTAATTATTTTAGCATAGTTGTATGATCTTCAACTTGCATTATACTTTGGATTTAAGAACGCTCACAACAAGCTGACTATTGCAAATTACTTTATTTAATGGAAAACAAATCTTTTTGCCAAACACACAAATCTTTTTATGAGTTTCAATGTAAAATCAATTTGAAAATTTAAAATAAGATCAAATAAAAATGAGAGGATTTCAAAAGAAGATGTGCATTAATGGCGCATTTGAATTTCTTTTGTTACAGGATGATTTTAACTAAAAAATCGTCAACAAAACGTGAGTACCTGGGTCTAATACTTTGTGGCCTAAAAAAAGAAACCTTATTTTACTCTAAAATCAAAAAACAAACCGCAAAGTAAAATTAACTCCAATGTGTTTTCAAAATTAGTTAAAAAAATTTGTAATTCAAAGGAACATGTGGAGATAAATACACGATTTTATGGTCATGAAGTATTTTAGAAAAAATCTATATATGAAAATCATTAATTACAGACCTCAAATATACTGTTTGGTAAAATTATAATGCAAAGCAAATGAAATGAGAAATTCCTGTTATTAATGTTAATGTTATTAACAAAAACTATTACCATGCAGGCAGTTTAGGGCATCTGGTGATGTTGCACAGAAATGATGTAACATTTTGATTGTTGATGAATTGATACGAGAATCAGATGAAATGAACTATGAAAGAAATATTGAAAAACTAGCTATCAATAAGCACTGTGATCAACAATTGTCATCTATGAAAATCAAGTAAGTACTCAAGAATATGAGAAGTAGAAAATTGGCAAACCCAAGGCTAAAATGATTGATATGTATAGAGAAGCGTAATAATTCGACGCTGTTTTCATAAAAAAAACAGCAACTGATGTTGTCTGTTTTTGAAATACGTTAATTTCTGCACTACTGTGATTAACATTTATGCTTAGTTAAAATTTAAATTAGGCAAATTGTCTGTTTCGCTGCCACACATTTTAACGACAAACAACTTAAAATATGTATCTAATTGCCTGATAAACCCTTTGTTATTTTGAAGCAGGTTGCCAATATTTTTAATTCTTAACAATGAAAAGAAGGAGGAGGTAAAATTATAAATAGAATATTAACATAGAATTAGAATAACTCGAATATTTATCCCGATACCGTACTCCAACTTGTAAATTGCAGAAGGTAGCACCAAAAATCAATGAAAATCTAAGATCTTTCCAAATAAAACAAATAAATGGCATATCACCTGTTTACAAAAATCTCTACAGTCTAATGTTTTCACTTTACTGCAACATCTCTTTTGCACTATTACAAAAATCAAAACTTTTCATGTTTAGGTAAAAATATTTGAATTGACCTTGAAATAAAATTCCTCAAAGGTAAAAGATATGAAATAAATCAACCTTATTTTAAGAAAATTTACCAATTATATCAACTCATATCAACAAAACATGTGTAAATTTTGAAAGTTGAGCAATCCATGCAGTTATCAAAATCCTCAATGCATTACTCTTTACTTCGCCCGATTTTGGAAATTTTTTGGTTAAATTCGTTTGATCTTGTTCATGTAAGGAAGCATATTTTATTCGCATAAGCATGAAGATACTGTTTGAGTTACGATAACAGCTGATAAAATTGACATAATAATGCTATGAAAATAAATATAAAATGAATTATTGTATTCTTACTTTCAAGTTTATTGAAGCAACGTCTTACATAGATCTAAAAAAAATGCCGAAAGCGTTTATGTATTTTAACTTTTACATTTACAATAACCAATTCTAATGATTAACACAATTTGCTTTGCTTTTCAAGTGCTATTGTTACCAAATGCTTTACGAAGATAGTGTAAAATTGTGTTCACTTTTTAACTTCTGTTTTAAAAAAGGCATTTTTAGAAATCCGGATCTAACTCTTTCCTGCATATATGCATTTTGACATGAACCACAAAAAAATTTTTGTCAGATTGTGTCAGAGTTTTTGTCTAAGTGTAGAGCCAGTTATCTTCTGTCAAAGTGTAAAGCACTTAGATTTTCATCATTTACACACAGAAGCCCAATGAGTCGAAAGGACTGTTTTACAAAGGGCAAGCAACTCACTTCATAGCGTAGATGTTGTGTTGATGTTAAGCAAAGGTCCCCACCAACTCTCCAATCGGCAAAGCTTTCTGCATACTGTATATTCTATATAAATTACTATCAAGGCCAATTAAGACTTTCTTACAATGCTTTATACTGTTACGGCATGCTTGCTTTGAGGTAGCAAGACACTTTAATTTTACATAAAACGCGAAATTCAGAGGTCATTCAACATTATACACACACAACTCGTTATATTAAAGAGCCGTTTATATATAAATATCTATTGCAATATGGCTGTATGTTCTATAAAATTAGATAATGAAAATATCTGAAGCAAATCAATGACCAATCTTAAATGAACATGATTTGTGAAGAAGAAGAGCAAAGCGGAAGGAATTATTTCTCATATTTTACTTCTTCTTTGCTTTGGCATCCTTTATCAATCTTGTTTATCATTTTTGATTGAAAGCATTCAACAGCGCATGCCGACGTCTTGGCTTTCAAACAACAATCACCATGTGAATCCAATACTTTAAAAAAAGGAAGGTCAACTTTTAAATAATTATATCCATCGACTGATAACTCAAACAGCGAGCAGCTAAATAAAAACATTTTATAAAAAGACAAGCAAATCGATTGCAGTTTCAATATTTGTCAATTGTATTCACGAGCAGTGATTGTAACGACGATATCAATAGTAATAAAATGTAAAATAATTTATTGAACACCTTTAGATATATTTAAGGTTTGTTTAATGCAATGCCAGAAGCTCTCCTACAATATAAAATCAATATAGATAATTTTACATGGAATAATTTCATAGCAATGTAATAGTTTAACAATCAAACAAATTTGATTGCAGAAAGCAATTATATAAATCTGCCTTGTATTAATTTAACTACTGACATACGGATTTGTATTTAGTTAACTTCCCTTCAGTGAAGAAGAGCATAACGAATGAAAATAAGCAAAATAAATACAAATTTCTCTAATTGATCATTGAAATGAAAAAACGCAATTCACATTCAATTATTAAGATACTTTAAATTAAAATATTTCATTCATTACGGAACATTTGCGATTTTAGGAAAGTATCATTAAGGTTATGATTATGAATATGATATGATAAAGTCAAAACAAAGAGAGACTTAACCTCACTAGCAGGACACACGCTTTTAATACGATGAAGTTTATGCATCATGCGATCAGACTGTTCAATCTGCAATAAAAATTTTTACATTCTATTCGAATTTAACGTTAACGATTTCGGATAACACCATAACACAATTATATTTGTGGCAAAATTTCGCAATGGTTCTGTGCAAAGTTGAGTTTCTCATGATTCTAATTTTTGTCAAATTCAATTGACAACAGCAAAAAAAAATTGAAGTATTAACTTCGCCTCAATGAAGGTAAAAGTTAAAAAATTTGGGATGCTTAGAAATTGATGAAAAAATTTTTGACCAAATTAATTAACATTACACTCCCTAGGAGTTACCCCCTGAGGAGGCAGGACCGAATCATAATTCATCGCCATTTTAAACAGAGGATCATTAAAAAATTAACATAAATTCAAATTAAGTCATGCTTTAAAATTAAACAATTATAAATACCTGTAAAAATTTTCATTTAGAGTAAATATGTGAAATTAGCTATTAATTTGAAACCTCACCTGATAGCAAACTTTTGAGCATAAGACAAAGCTTGTTTTAGCACAACAATCAAGCCCTATCAAATAAAAAAATTATCAAAAACAGGGATCAGTAGTTACCTGGTCCAATTTTCTATGTTTTAGCTCTCTAGAAAAAGGAGGTGGTCTATGTATTGAAGATGCCCTTGTTGCACATCTCTTCAATAGAGCAAAACTTGGCAAAATTCAAACAATTTTCCCTAATTCCTGACAACATTTTTCAAATCTCTCCTGACTTCGCAGCAAAAAGCAATCAAAGTTGCTCACCATAACCCTGAGATTTTGGCTGTGATTTAGTGGCATAATTCATCATCTATGTATCATCATCATGGTTATTTTATCATTTTAAAGTGCCATGAAAAGGATTATCTTGCACAGAATGTTTGGAACAAGGAAGAATAATGAATGAGAAGACAGGGCAAGTGTAACAAGGTACAAAGACCAGAAGAAAACAATTAAATCAGAGATTTTTGGTGCTCTTGACAAAGAGCCCTTTGTAACAGCAGAAAGAGTTTCTAAACTTATGAGCCTTGCTAATCCATGAAGTAAATTTATTTTGCTGTGCTCCCTTTTCACCAATAGATAAACATTTGTATCTCTTGAAGCCTGGGAATGCAGCAAGCCATTTATTACAGAGCACTTAAGGTTGTGTGAGTGCGCATCTTATCCAGATGTGCATTTGTTTATGGATAACATGAGTTGTAAGGAGCTACATGGTTCACAGAGAGGGATGGGCTAAATGAGGAAGCATGGAATGTACATTTCATATTAGGGGTCAAAGGGGGCCTAGATAGGTCACAATGGGCTGCCAATACATGTTTAATGTATGCATTTTGAATGTTGTTCTCTAAATAATAAAAAAGCTACTGGAACTAATGGCAAAATCCTTATAAAACAGCATGGCTAAATTGAAGGCATTTCTGGGAAAAGCCAGATTTCCTGAGTCAAAGGTGAAATTTTGGCCCTTCAAAAATAATTGCTGAGATTCAAAACTGCTGCTCTCCAATTCTCCTGTTTTCTGCCCATGTCAATTGGATTTCTTAGAGAAGGGGTTTTTCAGAGTGGGTTTGTTTTATTACTTTTGCAGTGAAGATCATTTCATATTGAGATTGTTCCAACATAATATTTTTACAAATCCCCCCTGATTGCAACATTTGGAGTTTGAATAGACATTCTTATATATTATGGCAAAGTCTTGCTAATTATCCCTTGAATTTTGCTTCAATTTTGCACTTGGAGTTTTGTAGAGAGGGATATTAAAAGGTCGTAAGGGTTCCTTGAAGTACTTTAAATTACAAAGTCATAATTTCTGAGTCTAAATTGTCATGTTTGGTTCAACATAAAATGAGACAATCGAAGAGAAGGATCAAGAAATTTGACAGTACAAGATTGTCATTGAACCGCTTTTTTGGAACGCGGGGGGGGGGGTGATGGGGGCTGACCATATTTCAACTATAACAATGATGTCATGTTGCGTTTTACCTCCTGTCCTGGTCATTCTGATGGTCAAAGCAAAAAATATTTTCAAAACCGAAAAACATAGAAAATAAATTTTAAAAAAGATCATTATATCCTTCATATTATTTGGTTCGAGAAAAACGAACCTTATAGTATGTTATTTAATGAAATGTTAGGGGACTGTTGAAATGGGGAATCGTGAATTTTCGCCATATGCATAACAAGCAGAGTGGCATGTTTTCATACAAAAACAATATAAACCTATATTACTAACCTGTCGAATGATACAATGGCAAAAATTGCAAAAACAAAAGAATATATGTAACATCAAACATTCCGTCTTTTCGCATTGAACTTTCTACAATAATTAGATGAGAAGCAGTTCTTTTACATATTTGCAAAACTCCGTTATACTATCAATCTTTGTAGGCCACGAATTCATTTCAAACAACACGAATATTTAAAAGGAATTTTCCTCAGTTGTTTAAATGTGTAACTTTATAATCTCCTGCTGAGATGAGTCTGCTTTCAGTCAATTCTTTTGTTCGTAAAAACTAACACCAAGGATTATCGGATTGCTCCGCCTTCCATTGAGTTCATCTTGTTATCAATTATCGAATGGAAAACCATCATAATCATCATCATCAGCACTAACATGGAAATAACAAAAATTGTAATATTCATAATCATCATTATTATTTGTTCAGCTTCAATTCATTGAATATATAATAAGTGATTGCAATAATACACCTCAGTAATTTCAGAAAGTGTACACTTGGCTCGTCTGTTAATGAAACCTACACTCAAGGGCAAGGGGGCGCAAGACAATAAAAAATAAGAGAAGCCATAGTAACATGAGAGAATTTAGTATATTTCTGAGGAAATGAGAGGCAATCGCCCCCGCTACCCCGTGCAGTAGACATCCCTGAAAAAACTTATTGACTGAAGAAGAGCTTATACTTGCGAGCTTTCGATGCTGTTGATTCTGATATTTGTTTCAAAACTCACGTTAGATGATAAAGCAAAGATAAAGAATTCTACCAAATGAAGGATGTTTTGATTGGGGACTGGACGTAGGGAGTCGGCAATATCTAATCCGTCTTTTTTATAATGTCTTGATATTGTCAAGAACTGCCACCCCCCCCCCCCCAGCCCAAACCCATCAATACCACCGGATCATGTTAAATTGCTTTGTACGAATGCTGCACACTACACTTGCATGCTGCACAAGCCGGAAATTGCTGTAGGATATTCTTGATGAACCAAGGTTGAAATGTCCAGGGACGCGTTAAACAAAATAAAGTACAAAATAAACGTTGCTTTATCTATTAGACATTCATTTCATTTATGACATTTACGTTCTGGTTTGAAAAATGAGCCAAACCAAAAGACTTAGATGAAGCCTATCCTGGAAATATTCTTAAAATTCCTTATTTTCAGCACTATTGAGCTCAATATTATAGGAATAAATTTTTTATTATAAAAAAATGTGCATGTCTCTTCCATCTAGGATGATTTTTGACGGGATGAAGGGTAGTTTTCTTGCCGCCTAAAAGTTTATTGCAAGATTTAACTCAAACTCAAAACTAGGTTTTGTTTCCGACATTTATTGTATTAAGATTTGAAAAAACAGACTTTGAATGGTGTCCAAAGAATGCTTACATGACGGTTACCCCACAACTTTGAAAAACGAATTTCAATAGTATTTTGAAATAGAATTTTGGTATCCACTGTAAACTAATAATAAGCGAATTTGTTTGAAAGTGAAAGATGCGGAAGATACAATAATCGTTTTATTATCAATCAAACCATAAATTGCTTGAATTCAATGGGAAATGGTTTTTCTTCAAAACAAAGAGTGGTTAAAGACAAGTGAAAAAGGTCCTTTGAGGGTACCGTTGCCATGGATATTTATGTTTTTCATTTTCCTCATTAATACTATCTCTTTTACAACCTGGTTTTAGATTTCTATTCGTGTGGGATGCTCTTAGCAAAATGTCTTCGTAAAAGTTACAATTTGATAGACGCTGCTAGCTAGGCATGGATGAAACAGTAATATTTTCGAAGATTTCTGAGGTAAGTTTGAATATTTTCATAATGTAGCGAACTTTGAGACTAAAACTTTTCAGTCTAAACCACTTTTTAGTCGAGATTTGATCAACTATACGTGGATTTAACTCTTCAATTATCTGGAAATTCAACTTGGTGCCAATTAGAAGTAAGAAGTTTTCCATTTGATAAACCAGGATGGCATGGCACATGCTTTACTATTTATTCCCTTTCAAACAAATGTAAGTAGGAGAATGCTAGAAGAGGATGTTGAAGGGTGATCTGCTGTGACCAAAACGAAATGATCTTTTTTGAACAAAAGCTTATTCTAAAATTAATTACACAGAAAATAATGTTTCAGTCACATTCATGGTCAATCTCTTAATAAAAAGATGAAATACGACTCAATGAGCCCGAAGATTAGTGATAAACCATTGTAAAATGGGTGTGTAAAACAGAGACTTTACTGTTGCCTCCTTTGTAATCAGGGTGCCAAAGAATTAATGGAGATAAATGCACGGATTGAGAAAGATGGCATTAATGTAGATGTAGATAACGAACAAAAACTAAAGCATTTGTGGAGGTCGTTGCAAAGATCAGAGGCCATGGGTAACATGCTTGTCAATGAACTAGCACAATTAAGAAATCAATATGATACAGAAATGGATAAAATTGCAAAAAATATGGCAACAGTAAGAAACATGGCAGAGGACAGAGAGGCAGCAATGAGTGTTTTAAAAGAAGAAATCCGAAATATGAAAATGAGGTTAAACCAAGAAAATACATACGCTTTTAAAGATTTGAAAGATGAGATCGACAAGGTCTTAATTTCAGAAGGATTTGAGGAGCTGATTTCAAAAGACGCACCACAGAAGTTAAGAGCTTTAATGCTGGAATTTGAAAAATGCAAAGATCTATCAAAAGAAATAAAAAACGAAAATTTACAATTACAGCAAGAGAACAAGCATCTTAAAAATGACTGTGTATTAAAAGAATTATCAAGAAAAGAAATAGAAAAAGAAATGAATGATTTAAAGCAAGAGCTTATTTTCAAAGAAAGTGAAAAAGAAGAAGCCTACAGATTAGAAATAATGGCTATGAAAGATTCAAAGTCAAGATGGGAAAAGAGTTTCATAGAGAATGAAAGAAAAGTAAAAGTGGCAACTGAAATGATAACCAATTTAGAAAAAAAAATAGAGGTTGAGAAAATTAACCATCAACATGAAGTTCAAGAAATAACAAAATCGTTTGAAGGTATTGATTGCCATTCTTTTTAATTCAGAAGGAAGTTTTTTAAGATTTAAAAGAACAAATAATTACTTTAGTAGGAACTTTTTAATTGGATTTTATGCAGGCCAAGTTGGGATGTTTTACTTATCCTACAAGCATCAAAGCAGTCTTTCTAAGGGATGGCGTGTATTGGATCTACCTGATTAAAACTATTTAAATTGCGCGAGCGAAGCGAGTGCTTCTTATTAGGAAGCACCCATGTTTCGTTCCTTGTCCACGCATATTTGATTGCTTGTTATTGTTTTTTTCCGCTGGTCAAAAGGTTCGCATGACAAATTATCATAATATAACAAAAGAAATCACATTATACTCACATGCTTTGTTGCAATGCAATAGAATAGTATTGTTAACTTATATAAAGCAGCCATGTGTCACAGACATTGGTCTTGTAAAGATTCAACAATTAGCGCTAATAATCCCACTTTTCAACTTTGAATCACCCCAATATTTGAATTCCTTGCCATGGGTTTCTTATAAAGCGACATCAGGATGATTTTACCTGATAGTGTGATACCTGTTAATAATTGACCAAAACCCTGAAAATTAACAAAGATGCCTGCTGCACTGCAGGAAAAGGAGACACGACAGTGGAAAATGAGACAAAATAGCCAAATAAACAAATCAGGCTTATTTTCTGAGAACAGGAGGGGCAGCTGCCCCCGTTGCCCCCTCTTCTGTAGGTATCTCTGGATATTTGTTCAAAATAAGATTGAATTTATTCAATTTTCTTAAATTAAGGTGAACTATTAAAAGCAGTTGAAGTGCATGAGAATGAAAGAAAAGCTGCAAATAAAAGAATTTTGGATAAAAGTAAAATAGAAGTCGAACATCGTATGTTGCAAATGCAAGTAACGAGATATCAAGACGAAAATATGAAATTACAAGATGCTGTAAGTTTTTTTCAACCTTAAAAATAACATGAAAAAACATGTTGTAAAAGATGTTGTTCTTAATTTCTTCAAAAAATTGTTTTCCTGTTCGCTTGCAATCCAGTTTTCATTTTTGGTTCGTAGAAAAATTGTATGCAATCAGCTACTTTGCTTCAGTCTGATATCAAATTCCATTGATCCTTTCATATTTCGTATCCTGCCCTTTTCTGTACTTCTATTTCTTTTCTATGCAACAGTTGATGAAATGTAATCTCGTGGAGGGGCTGAGGGTAACATAACAAGTGTGTGGTAGCAGGGAGTTGTCATTTTTAAGGGGTACCTGCTTTTTGAAGATAAGGAATTATAGGTAACAATTTCACTAAAGTAGGAAGGCACACGGAATCATGGGCATACGTTTTGGGACAAGACAAAATACTCGTATCATCAAATGTATGAATCTCAAACAATGTGATGAATCTAGCAACTTTATGGGGTGCACCCTAAGCATTTTTGACATAGTCAGTGACACGAAATTATAGGTCCCATTTTCAAATAGTGACACGGAGTTATTGCCCCAATTTTTTCTTAATTGGCATGTCTCTATCACTTTTTCCTTAAAATGACACGTCCCGTAAAAGCAGGAAAGTTTTGCCAAGATTCGAGACAAAACATTGTTGAGTTTCAATTAAAGTCGAATCCATTTTCAAACCAGAAAGACATTAGATTGGCTTGAAAGAAGATATGGGCAAGCTTGTTGAAAATCAAAAGTCGTTTTACTAACTTGACATAAGCTGCCACAGTTTGAAAGCCTGAGAAACTATATTTCTAAAATTTAATAAATATTAAGCATCACGTTTTAACTACCTAGAAGGGTTTGATTTCGCCATATAATAAATGCTTCGCCTAAATATAGGTTTCAAGCTTAGAGAGAGAAAAGTTACAGCTTCATGATGATATTTCTGAAATGCGTTGCTTGCATGAACGATCATTGGTAGAGGCATCATCTGCAAAAGAGGATCTTGATCAAAAAATATCGAGAATAAAAGTTAGTATTTTGTGTTATGATTATGAAACTGCCGTTTTACAATCTCAATTCAAATGTGATCTCCTGTTGGATTCTTCTTAGCTAATCAAAAAAGACTTAATTGTAATTTAACGATTTACTGGCAAGGAGGAGATCTAGAAGGTACTCGAAATGTACTGGATTAAGAATATTCGATTGAAAGATGTCGAAGAATATGTCGATGAAATATTAACGTCATGAGAATTTGTAGAAATTTCAAACAAGAATCCAATGGTTGGAAGCATTTTGAGCATCGCGAACAAGTTCTTGCTTGCCATTCCAACAATAAAGCATTATAACAATCTTTACCTTGCTTTCTTTATTGCGTCTAGTTATTCTCACTCTTAATCTTCTTTGAGAATATGTTTATAATGTTTTTCAGCTCCATATCTTGAATTTTATTGCTAACTACAAATACACAAACTAACAAACTAACTATACAAACTATTACCTTAATTTAAAGAAATATGAAGTAGACTACAGAGCGTTTTTGAGGTGATAAGAGGAATTAGGAGGAAGATTATTATAAGCCCTAAAGTTTTTTTTAGATTAGCAAACTCGATGAGTTTACTACTTATTCTTACTTACATTGACCCATAAATCGTTTAAACCTATGTTCACCGAAGTTGCACCCGTTGCCATTTTTTGCAATCGAGTTAGAATACTGCTATTAGAGTAAAGAAAGCAATTTTCACTCATTACAGGCATCATTCTTGCGTGAAAAGTCTTCACTTGAAAACAGGTATAACCAGGTTTAGTTGCTGTTTCATCGTATACATAAATATCATATCCGCGAAAATGAGGCACTAAATTTCAGCCACAACTGTTTAAATTGCTGGAATACTTTTCTGTTGTCATACATTATATTGTCCATGAAGTATATGCAACTGTATGAATTAAATGGGATAAATTTACGGATAATCCTTTCAATCAATTCAATATTCAACATGATGAAGAGTGATAGTAGATGAAATAAATTTTAATCGAATTGTCTAAGTTGAAACTTCGTTAGGTACAAATGATTCAATTTCATTTGTGTCATTAAAACGCATTAATTAATGGACACATTAATGGTCACTCAAGAAGTAAGTTCGCTGCACTGTCGTTATGCAATGTATGGAACATTAAATGGAGAAAATCATCTGACACAATAACATTCACAAATCATTTATCTGCTTATTTTGCATATTTGCAATTTATGACCACTAATTTGGTACGTTTAAACCGCTTAATTCAAATTTGAGCGGAGGTTGAATGGTACATTCTCTTCTCTTTTTAGTTATCAGGAAACATTTGAGAAATTGTCGAACGAGAAAGATTTAATTTCTACTCGGTTGCAAGAGGAGGGAGAAAGGTCATCTGAAATGGTGAAAAAAATGAAACGTTTGGAAACAAAAGTTGATGATCTTCAATTGCAATTAAATGTGAAGCAAAAAGAAAATGTTTCATGCTTCGAGAAATGCACAGAAAAGGTATTTGCAATTAGATAATAATATGATATTAATAATTTTTAAGCAGGTAGCATGGTATCAGTTGATTTAACTGTTTTCCATGCGACCTGTCATTTATCATATGTGAATTAATTTCTTTAACATCCGCGCTCATATCTCAAATGTTTTTGTTGAGTTGAATGTCCTTGCTAAAAAGATAAATAGAAAAGCCGAAATAAATTTTCTTGAAGATCGAAATCTTTGTCATCTGATTTATTTTGCATAATTTACAAGCAAGTTAGTATAAGATACACTTTAAAAAAGTATTTGTTTTCATCTTGAAATATGAAAATATTTTTATGATAACCGAAAGGCTACTAAAACAGATTACTTAATTAATTTATGGGATACTTCTTACTTTTAGGAAAGCAAAATAGTTGTACTTCAAGAGCAGTTAGAAGATTTATATTCACAAAAGAGTGGTTTCGAGGCAATAATTGTGTCACAAGAAAAACAATGTGATGTTCTAAAAAGAAAGGTTTTTATTATTTTGCCACCTTAGCACTTTAAAAATGATTTAATACATGTTTGATTATAAACTTTTTTGAATGGCTGCGATTTAATTCCCATTGATTTGATTTTTTCATAAACCAGCTTCAATGAAGAAATAGAAATAAAGCCAGCATGCCATTGAATGATCATAAATCTCTATGCTTTATCTATAACCTATTTTCAGCAAATTGAAGACATCAGAATCTCTTAGACAGAAGGAGCTTGATCGTCATCATTTGAAAACATGAGGCAAAAATGGCCCCTATTGGTCAAAGCATCTAACCAATCATAATCACCCTGATGCATATTGTTATAAACTATGCTTTGCATTTTTATATCATTATTTTCTTGTAGAAAGTATATATCCATATTCTTGATTTCGAGATTAGTGGAATATTTAAATTTTGCGGGAGATCTTTGATTGAATTTTTTCATACTAATTCCACCTTTTCGTTTTTAAAGTAGATCGAAAATGGTTTAAAAAGCACATCGATTCTGCTTCATTGTATAAAATGTACAATGACAGTCAAAAAAGCAATTTATTATTGAAATCGACATAAGATCTTTTTTTTTATCTCAGGTGTAAAATTCAATATTTTATTACAGATTTCTGACCTAACAAAAAGATACGATGACCTCGAGTCTCTCTTCAAAATGATGGAGGAACATAAGCTTGGTAAAAAGTGTTTTATGTAACCAGATAAGCTTTCAATGCTTCACCTGTATTAGTGTATCTATATCGTTTAAAATTGGTTAAGTTTTCACCATGAAAATTTTTTTGTAACCAATCTTGCTTTGAAATACATTGAACATCGCTAAACTTTATTAGAACTATTAAAAGCAAGCATTGCCGATCCTAATATGGCCATTCAGGAAAAAGGCTAACCACGATTTCAGAAAAAATCCATTTTAAGGCTGCTCATCTTAAATTACAATCAATCTGTTTCACAAATATCTAAGATATCATAAAATATAAAGTCCTTCATGATGTGAAGTAGTTTAAAATCTAGGTATGGATTGAATTTCTATGTTAATGAAAATTGTCATTATATGATAGACCTTGGTAAAAAATTGGTAAATGCAAGTGGGGAGTTGGCATCGTTGCAAGAGTTCATTAGCCAATTGAAGGATGAGATTCAATCATTGACATCCCAGTTAAATCGAAACCAAGAAAATTCATTAAAAGAACAAGTAAATAATACTTATGATCTTATCAAATTGTTTAATTCTACTAATTGCACTCAAGACTCCACTATTAAGTGCAATATCGTATTTTCAATGTTGTAAAATATATGCCGCCTGCATTTGCATAATTAAACAACAAGTGATTCGTATCCTTATTTTTGATGAAATTTTTATAAAGATAATTTTTTTACAACAGGAGACTTTTCAAGCCACTATAAAAAGGCTGGCAAGTGAGTTAGACGAAGAAAGAGAATTAAGAAAATCAGAATCATCGAAAGTTGAAGATATCAGAAAAAATATGATAAATGAAAATGACAAGCTGATAAGTACGATCCATGAAATAGAAAAGGTACTTGGTTTTCATAAAATAACAATAATCGTTATGCTATGATGTTACTCCCAAATGTATTGTTATCATGTATTGTGTATTATGTATTGAATAACATAGTATCGTTATTAACTGCTATGCATAATAAACCCAAAAAAGCCCGGTATACCAAATATATTAGTATTCTCACTTTTGATGTTTTAATACGAAATAATCGTTATCCATATATCGATTTGCCGTCACGCCTTGCTCCTGTATTTGCTATTGCCATGTCAAATTACCTCTAGGCACGTTCTTTAAGAGACTGATGAAACAAAATGCAAGTAAACTTTTAGATAACTTGTTCAAAACAATCGTTATAGATGATTATAAATTATTAATAAGAGACAGATTGAATTGACTTGGCTACCAGTCGAGAATGTGCCAAAATTGGCTACAATTCGATTCTGACGCAAATAGCTTTGGCAAAGTGTCGACTTGTTTTATTTTACAGGACAAAAGTATTTTATGTGATAAAGTTCTTAAATCTAACAAGATGGAAGATGATCTTACATTGAAATTGGAATACGAACAACAGTTGAGAAAATCATTGGAGATTAGAGTAAATGAGATGGAATCAGAACTTGAGAATTTCCAACTGGTTAATATTGAACTAACAGAAGCATTGAAAGCAACTGAACATATTAAAGTCAATTATGAAAAGGTAAATTGCACTTAAAATTCAATTTTTTTTGGAAACATTGAAATATGACAAATAGTAGTGGCTCTTGATTCTTTCAAAAAAAGAAGTACATTATTTTTTTATTTGAGTTCAAATGTACAATTTAAGGAGGAACACATTTTTGTGTCAATTATGTGTAAGTTACAGCAACTCCTTTCTTTACTGTAAGATGAATGCTTATTACTATTTCGAAATGTTGACCAAATCCATATCTTATGAATGGTATTTATTTTACCTTGTTTGTTCATTTTCCATGGTTACTGATTATATAATGTCATGTACTATTTGAACACTGCCAATACAGTCTCTTTTTTTGAAAAGGAAAATGAGTTAAAAGCTAAGATGCTGGCTGGATTAGAGAATATGCTCAGTGAAAAAGAAATGAACATGAATAACTCTAAAAAGTTGACAAAATTACTAAAAACAGAACTACGTCATTGTGAATCCAAGGTAAGCAGGAAAACTGTCATTTCATGCTGTTTTGTTTGTATAAAGGTGCAAGAAACTTATGTATGTATGTATATATATAAATAAACAACTTCAAAAACTCATTCCTAAAATGTTTTAATACTTATATAGTAAATACTCAAATATATAATAAATTATATACTCAAATAAAAACACTTTCATAAAATATTTCAATTTCGCTTCATCAGTTATGCTATTCCAAGTCAAAAGAGGACATTAAATAACATATAAAAACAATGAATCAAATTGCTACATACAAAGCAGCCGAGATATTAGACACCACACAACACATTCACACAATTACAAAACATTAGACGAATCCCAGTTAGAAGAGTAGTTGATCCAATATTCTCTGTTAGTTACCCTAGAATGAAAGCTCTTAGCATCACGCATTACATTGCACACCTGGCAACGAAATTTACCGCAACGACAATAACCGTTCTACCATGCCCCAGCCCCATTCACTACTAAATGTGGCCCTTAATAAAATATTCTTGTGGTTTTTACATCTCCTGAATGAAATCAAAGGTGGGTTGAAAAAGGCTTTCTCTCGAGATTTGTGAGTATAGCATGGAAATTCTCTTGAAAACCTTTCCCAAACTATTAAGTGCTGGATGGTACATTGCAACAAGCGGGACCCTGTCTCTCTGCCTTGGTCAACGGCCCCTACTTCTCGAGCTATCAAAAAGAGTCGATCTATTCAATTTCAATCTGTTTGCCAGCTAACAATTCTTCATAATCTCTGTCCTTAAACCATGCTGCTAATCAAGAGCCTTACTAAAGGGGATCCTTGTTAATTTATTAACTATCCAAACACTGGTGTCTTCATGAAAACCAATGATGTCCTTCATCACGAAAATTCCTAAATAATTCCACGCGGGGAACTGAAGAGCCCGAAACATAATTTACGATAACACGCCTTATTACTATTAAACCTTGACCTAAAAGGCGTAATTGCGCTACCCACACATTGAAAACCAAACACAACACAACCCTGCTGGGGACAACATGAGACAAATCACAGTTAAGCGAAATATAAATCTTATACTCCTTATTAGTAATACCGGAATGAAGGCTATTACTATAAGACATAAATTTATACACTGGACATCTGGACTTTTTACAACGAGAGTATCCCCTTTTATCATTGTTATTATCAGTAAGCCTGGTCCTAACCAACACATCCTTCAAATTCTTACATCTCCTAAATGTAGTAACCGGAGGTTCAGGAAAAACCACTCTATTCTCCTCAGAGTTGGCAAGCAAAGAATGGAGATCCCTTGCGATTCTCCACATACTGCTGGGTACCGATGGTATGTTAATACCAGGGGAATTCTCTCCCCCTCCCAGAGTTATTTTTCTTATCTGCATTGACTAGAGTCTCCCTATCTAACTGTCGTATCTTATCTATTTGCTTACTAACTAGTGACTCTTCGTAACCCTTATCCTGCAAACAACCAGCCAACTGATCTACCTTATCCTTAAACTGGCGATCCTCTGAACATATCCTACGATACCCAAGGGCATGACTGCAGGGGCTCCGGTATCGTACCTAACTTATCAAGTCTAGCTAAAAAGTGGAAGGTATCCTTAACATAAGACCTAGTGAGTCTGACCAACTGACTGAGGTGGTAACCTAAATACTCTGATATATGCTCTGTTATTGTATCACAAGTAGAGATTACTGGACGTCCCTTAACATTACTAAGACCCTTGTGAATCTTTATCTGTCGAGAAGAACTTAGTTTTAATTTTCATAGGATTTTTCAAGGGTTTGCTTTGATTAGTTGATTATTGTTGCATTTCCTTTTCAGAAAAATGAATTTCAAAATGAGTCTCAGATTGTAAAAGAGAGGATAAAGCAGCTTAGTCAACAGTACAACACAAAATTTGAAATTGAAATTCAAACTAAAATTAAAGAAATAGATTTGCTGAAGCAAAAATTACACGAAGCCATTGAATGCAGGTAAGTTTACCGTTAAAAATAAAAATAACAAGGATTTGGTGATCAAAATTCAAATCATTCTCATACGTTTTCTTGATATCTAAAGTCCAGTCAATCATTAACTAGCGTATGATTGTTTGATTTAGTTTGCATTTTCATGGATCCCGTTGATGACGTTATTGATCATCTTTGACGCAAGACACCGTGATCTAAGACACGTTTTAATAATATGAACAATTTTATTGTTCCGACTCTACAAGTTGTCTAACTCAAACTAACTGCAACTGCATTCTGTGCCGATTCAACTCGAATGAATGAGCCTTCGTCGTCTTTTTCTTGATTCAAATTATTTCAAATGTGCAATTGAATTCATTCTAAAACTAAAAAAACAATTTTGGTTGTTTTTATTCCATAGACAAATTCAAACGGAAGCAATTGCAGAATTTAAAAAACAATTAGAATTTCTTGAGTCAAGACTTTGTGAGAAAGAAAAAGAATTAGAAATCCTGTCAAAAAAGATTGAGGATAAAGATGATTTGATTCATGAAATGAAGCAAAAGCAAAAAACTGTAAAAAAAGAGGTAATTTACTAATGAAAATTTTGCATACAGATAACTAGTAAATGTTTAAAATTTTTTGCGATGTAAAAACTTTTATTTATGATATTTGAAATATTAATGCCAACATATATCTAATTTGCATCAATTTTCTGCAATATTTAGAATGGCGTTTCAGATGGAATGGTGAAAGCTCTGAGTTCTCAAATTTCGTCTCTTAAAGATGAAAATAATGCAATGAAAATTAAATTGTTTACGACAAATGAAATGTTCGATAACCTGATACAAAAAGTGGAGGAAGATAGAAGACAAGGTGAAAACAATGAGTGAGTTACATATATTGATACAGAGGAATTTTATTCACTCAATTAATTTAAAGAGTTCAATTTTTCTAAAGATCTCGTGTCTCTTCCTGTAGATTATTTTTGGTTACAGGAACGTCATTGCTAATGGAAAGTGGTAGCAGATTTTTACCATTTGCCTAACGCATTTTAATGATATAAATATTCTATGTGGCATGCTTATCCTCTCAAAATGTTCAAGTGAATGTCTAATTTAGTGTCATGCATACCGTAGGGAAAATAATTTCTATTTTTTGATTCATAGTGAAAAGATGAGCAGAGAAAAGCAGGCATTTCAATCATTAGTTGCACAGTTAAAAGAAAATCTTGACATTTGCCAAAGGAGACTTGAAAAAGAGATTGAATGGAGAAACCAAACAGAGGCCCATTTGCGCAAAGCGAAAGAAGAATCTGGAAATAATATTCACAAGTAAATAGTTAAATAGTTGAAGCAATGCTTACCAATTGATATTGATTAAAATGCTTCATGTCTAGTTAAACAAAACATCGACACTGAATAAGTTTATGATAGAATATATTGTATACTATAAACGCCATATTAAGTATATTGGACATTAAAGCAAATGCAGCAATTTTGAACGCTAAGAGAAATTACAATAACATGTTGCACGCGCAAGGAAATTATGATAGATTTTGCACGCTAAAAGGAATTATACATTGCATTGGAGCGTTTGCCATGCCTATACCTACATGCAACTTTGCCGCAAAAAAATTATAAATATTCATCATTTGATTAAATGATAATTTTTAAATTCAGAAAGATTAATATTCCTTATCGATGCATTTGCTAAATTCCAGAATTTCGATTCTTGAAGAAACCATTTCACATCAAATAATTGAGCATCGACAAGTTTTAATGAAACTTGAGCACATTGAAAATGAAAATATTCGTCTTCATGAGGCATTGGATGGATTAATGAAAGACAAACATTTACTGGAAAGATGGAAAAGGGAACACGAGATTCAATTTGTAGAGGTATGAATTTTTTGTTCTTTATTTTGAGTTGTATCTAACAAAGGACTTCGATGCACACTATGCCACATCTAGGCTACATTGTTTTCCTTATCTTTTACATGGTTTGCCAAAGCATGAGTTACAAAAGTTGTATAGAGTGAAAAGGGATAAACTCACATAATACAAGAGTTAAGACATTTCTATTTGGTACTAATGACAAGCATAATGGAATAGAATATCATAACATTTACATACAAACACATAAATGGCCCTGCACCAAAGTATCTGGCTTAGTTAGTCACATTATGAACAGGCTGCACTTTTCAAATATCAAGGTCGATACATGTGAGAACTAGAGATCGTTCTTTTACAATTGTTTCTCGACATCTTTTAAACAGACTGCCATTTGAATAACGGTCAATGGGTTATTTAGACTTGTTGAAGTATAAACCAAAAACATTCGGTTCCAAAAATACTTTTGACTTGTGTGTATTTTTTATATAACTTCAAAGCATTCGCTGATTTTAGCATTTTGCTGAAACTGCCCTAAGCAATAATCATCTTATAGTTTTTAATACTTCTATTATTTTACTACTAAAATAGCATACTTAAATTCTACTTTTTCACTATATACACATCACAGCATGAAATTTTGAACCATTGGAAGAAGCTCTGGATTAAATTTGGCTTTTTAAAGTTTATAAAGAAATTTTTTGCAGTAAGAAATTGTCATGAATTTTTTTTCTAGGAGAACAATTGGCAGGGATTTCCATCACCTACTAGAAAATATTGAGAGTAAAATTCAGTTGTTTCTCTTAAATATTAGGAAATACAAAATACGTTTAATAGAACGCAAAATACGTAAGGGATAACAATGCAAAGAAAAACTTTCTGAATTTATATTAATGAGTAGAGAAGGTGACTAATGATTTTCTTTTTTTGCAATTAGATAAAATATGCAATTTACCATACAGTATTTATATTAAACCTTGTAACCCTGTCAAAACGACCTGCTCCTCTTAACATACATATTTCTTGAGAAATCAAATGATTCTTAATTATGATGTCTGATCAAATGGATGCAACAAATTTAATTTTCATTCACTTCTCAATTTTTACGTTTTTGCATGGACTAATTGCTTCATTCACCTTTTCTCCAACTTCTGAAAATTTGCGCATATTGTGCGCTACCTGATTATTAACTAAACGTAACTTGAATTATACGAAATCAATATATAAATTGGTAACTTTTACATCAAGTCCTTTTACATATTTATAGTAATATTCTTCACAAAAAATGTTTGGAACATCAAATTTCCAAACGCGATCAAGTTAAGTGGCAGGTTTTAAGAAAATTCCAGGTTGTATTAATGCGCAATTTGCTGATCACTTTACATGTTGAAACAAGTTGGTTTTTTCTCTGTTTGGCAATTCTTATGCACAATAAATCAGTCATTTTGAATCAAACTTTGCTTCGCCTTCTTATTTAAACGGCTGCATTTTGCGCCCTCCCCACAGCAAATTTAAACTTTTTCTTGCAAACACTGTTCTTTTTAAAACGACATAGCAATGTTATGCTTTTAATTGCCCCTATCGAATACATTGAAAAGCAGCAGGTGGTTTTTTCAAGCCATTTCCTGGCAAAGATTCGTTTTGTTTTGCTTGTTTTATTTCTGTTTTTCCCCGAAGATTGATATGTTTCGCTAGTTTTTCGCTTAGTCATGGAAACTTTGTGATTTGTTAGTTAAGTTTTTATTCAATTTTTGCATTTATTGTGAAACAATCTAGCTTCTTATTGATAATAACATTGAACACATTACATTAAATCAAATAAATACTGTCTATCTATCTTGTAGTTTTAATCTACAAACTTACTATAAAAACTTGATTCAATCTTTCTTGCAAGAACACACCTGACAACCAGCTTCAATGAAAAACGTTATTTGTTGACAAGTATAGTCGCTTGTGTACACTAGCAACAATTTTCTCTGACAATCCTTTTACTACTCTATTGATGAGCGGTCTTTGAAGGTATCGTTTTGTATTTATATAAAAAATTTGTTCTACCACAACTTTTGATTATCTTGCTTCAACGGATACTTCATGCTTCATGTTTCCATCAATTGCTTCCTGAAACCTGCAATCACGGGCAATAATCCACCGTGTTGGTCGCTTAGAAATTAAAATTTCTTACCTTGGTAATGCTTTATTTTCTTCGTTCCTGTCGCTGCAAAGTCTAGGCCAAGCCGCAATTGCTAGAAAACAAATTCAAATGCCCTTTCAAAAAGACTGCTATCACTTGCAACGGGACAGCTAGCAGTCCTTATGTCGTTACATTAGAAAGGCTAAGAATGCAACGGGACAGGATAGATTGCAACAGGTTGCAATGCAGCGGGACAGCTAGCAGTCCTTATGTCGTTACATTAGAAAGGCTAAGAATGCAGCGGGACAGAATAGATTGCAACAGTGAAGGTTAGCTTTAGGTTGAAATGTCTTATAGTATAAGTATAACTAGTATATGTAGAATTTTGAAATTGAATTGAATGTTTTAATGCATCTTTTGTTGCAGAATTTAGAGCTCTTGTCCTCAGAGGTGACAACTAGAGAGTTTGCTGGCACCCTTGACCTATTCTCGCATGAAATCTAAATGGAAAATGGACATTATTGGAAAAACAATTTGTTGTTTGAATTCATATTCTTTGACTAATCTTTTGTTTAAGTGTTCAAGTTTACATAGACAGTCAGGGGAGAGAAAACAAAATATGTCATTTATATCAAGTAGTAGTGAGTAGAAATTAAGAAAGGTCTTAAAGATTTTAATAAAGTGAAATAAGCAAGAACTTTGTAAAAAAAGATTTCTATGCAATTTGAAACCCAAATCCGTACTCTACTACAGTAAAGCTAGGCTTAACATAAATTTTAATCCTAATCCTAATCCTAATCCTAATCCTAACCCTAACCCTAACCCCCACCCTATAACCCGAACTCTTATCACGGTCCTAACTAACGCAATTGAGTAAGCCTCCTAAACAACAACATCTATCGAAAATCTTACCCTATTCCTAAGATAAACCTACTGAACCAAACATACCCTCTAACCATAAGACTAACCCCCTCAACCAAACACAACGCTTAAGAGGAAACCCAAATCCCTTCACCCTACCCTTATCCTTATTCTAACAAAAAATTTCATCACCAAAATTAAACTCCTATGCCAAACTATGAACATTATCTCATTACAAAAAACCAACTTCAAACCTAACTCTAATCACTTCAACCTAACACTTATTCTTATCCTATGGTTATAGTTAGCTCCCTAAGCCATACCCTAACCTCACCCTAACCCCTGCACCCAATAATGACTGCTAAACCTGTCCTTAGCCCTTACCCTAACATTATTCCCAAAAATAACACCCTAGTACTGGTTTTCTGGGAGAATTTGAATGTTATTTCTCAGAACTATTAAGAAGGAAAATAGGAAAGGCCCTTGGTACTTAATCATGGCCCTGAAAATCTTACCCTAGTCCTAGGATAAACCTCCTCAACCAAACATAGCCTCTAACCAGAACACAATACCACTCAACCAAACACAACTCGCAAGAGGAAACCCAAATTAGGCCGCATTTCAAGGGGTATCCAATGTTTCCATGGATGGTTTAATGGACGTATTGAAACATGAAACAAGGTGGAAAGACTTTCAAAAGCAAATTGATCTTTGCATACAGATATATAACATGAAATTACAAAGCAAAAGTTTGCAAGGATTTTCGTAGGAAATCAGAAGGAGGCCTTAGCCATCGCTTTTAAGCGAAACCGTTACTCGCTTAATCAAATAAGGCCAAAAAAACCTAGTCCATAGCCTGCTACAAAACTAGCTGCTAACCAAAGCTCTAACGCCGTCTATCAAAAACTGTCCCTAGCCCCTGCCCTTCCACTAACCCCCAACACAAAGACACCAGCTGCTAACCTCACAAAAGCCCTATCAAAAACCTTAACCCTAACCTCCTTAACCAAACACAGCCCCAACAACGAAAAATAACCTTTTACCCTAAAATGGACCCAAATAGAAAGCACCAATCAGTTAGTTCAGTTAGTTCGTTCAGTTATTTCATTTTTAAATTCCACGACATAAAAAATTCACATGAATGAGAGCAAAAAAAAATAAAAACATCAAAATAAACAAACATAAATTACAGTAATACAAGTAGTTTACTAAATAGAATGTAACAGACAGGAAACCTCCTGCAACCACCAATCATATCCCCTGCGCAGTTTCTAAACTTTCCAATCTGTGTTGAGGGGGGGGGGGGGGTTACTAAGCTTATTATCGGGGGCTATTAATCTTAAGATTGCAGGCTATTTATTTGTAAATATTTCAACGGGCTGATTTTCAATAATTAATGAACTTCAACATAACTTGCTGGCATAATGGATCATTTGCATATTCTGCATCATGATTTAGCTGTGTCATAAATTGTCGAATCGATTTATGATTAGCTCTAATAATTCATAGATTTGACTTAAAAATTTTTTTCTTTTTATTTCTTATCAGGGTTAGAGAAGTTTTCTTAACGAAAGTATACAATAAATAATATAGAAACGGATGGATTGTAATGAAAGAGAGGGTATGTACAATAATTGTGTTTTCAGTAAATAATATTGACATTGTTATGCGAGAATAAAATAAAATCAATTGAAAATGAGGAGAAATAATCAAGTCGTCACTTCATCCACGAATGGGAAGCAGATCAAACTCATGTTCGCGGACCACCCTGAAAGATAACATTCTTTGGTTATGATGCTAATAAAGTGAGATTGGCAAACAGGAAATTGCCCAGGATCAGATTATATCCCAGGACTCAATCATATCCCAGGACTCAATTTCATCCCATTGTTCAATTTCATCCCAGGACCGGATTTAATCCCAGGCCTCAATTAATCCAATTGTTCAATTTCTTCCCGGGACTCGATTTGCTCAACGTTCGATGACGGCTTCAGTTTCATGATTTGACTGCGTAGTGCCCTCAACTTCTCCAAAGCGTTGCCTTGCATAAGGGATTTGTTTGAAAAACCTGAGATAAACATTATAAGGCAATGGGGAGAAGAACTTATGATAAATAAGATATTCGTTGAAAAATATTGACTAGAAGACAAGTACTGAATCTACCCTAGTCAACCGTGATAATTTGAATTTTGGCCAGAACACTCCTTGCCAGAAGTTTATCAGAGGAGCCCCCTGTTAACACCGGTGAAGAATAATCAGTGAAACGAGTATTTTGTTAAAAGCGCTTTAGCCATTGTAGTCTCCGCTGCGCGTGTTTTCTTCGCATCTACGGTTTATCATGAAAGTCTTAGGAGGCCTTAGCCATCGCTTTTAAGCGAAACCGTTACTCGCTTAATCAAATAAGGCCAAAAAAACCTAGCCCATAGCCTGCTACAAAACTAGCTGCTAACCAAAGCTCTAACGCCGTCTATCAAGAACTGTCCCTAGCCCCTGCCCTTCCACTAACCCCCAACACAAAGACACCAGCTGCTAACCTTACAAAAGCCCTATCAAAAACCTTAACCCTAACCTCCTTAACCAAACACAGCCCCAACAACGAAAAGTAACCTTTTACCCTAAAATGGACCCAAATAGAAAGCACCAATCTTATCCCCTGCGCAGTTTTCAGACTTTCCAATCTGGGTTGAGGGGGGGGGGGGGTTACTAAGCTTACTATCGGGGGCTATTAATCTTAAGATTGAAGGCTATTTATTTGTAAATATTTCAACGGGCTGATTTTTAATAATTAATGAACTTCAACATAACTTGCTGGCATAATGGATCATTTGCAGATTCTGCATCATGATTTAGCTGTGTCATAAATTGTCGAATTGATTTATGACTAGCTCTATTAATTCATAGATTTGCCTCAAAAATTTTTTTCTTTTTATTTCTTATCAGGGTTAGAGAAGTTTTCTTAACGAAAGTATACAATAAATAATATAGAAACGGATGGATTGTAATGAAAGAGAGGGTATGTACAATAATTGTGTTTTCAGTAAATAATATTGACATTGTTATGCGAGAATAAAATAAAATCAATTGAAAATGAGGAGAAATAATCAAGTCGTCACTTCATCCACGAATGGGAAGCAGATCAAACTCATGTTCGCGGACCACCCTGAAAGATAACATTCTTTGGTTATGATGCTAATAAAGTGAGATTGGCAAACAGGAAATTGCCCAGGATCAGATTATATCCCAGGACTCAATCATATCCCAGGACTCAATTTCATCCCATTGTTCAATTTCATCCCAGGACCGGATTAAATCCCAGGCCTCAATTTAATCCAATTGTTCAATTTATTCCCGGGACTCGATTTGCTCACATTCCTTGACGGCTTCAGTTTTATGATTTGACCGCGTAGTTCCCTCAACTTTTCCAAAACGTTGCCTTGCATAAGGGATTTGTTTGAAAAACCTGAGATAAACATTATAAGGCAATGGGGAGAAGAACTTATGATAGATAAGATATTCGTTGAAAAATATTGACTAGAAGACAAGTACTGAATCTACCCTAGTCAACAGTGATAATTTGAATTTTGGCCAGAACACTCCTTGCCAGAAGTTTATCAGAGGAGCCCCCTGTTAACACCGGTGAAGAATAATCAGTGAAACGAGTATTTTGTTAAAAGCGCTTTAGCCATTGTAGTCTCCGCTGCTCGTGTTTTCTTCGCATCTACGGTTTATCATGAAAGTATACCGATCGACTTGTTATAAATGATATGTAATAAGAAACCATAGCCGTTTGAGCAACCCCGCAAACATTAAATGAGTGAGATTAAAAATGCTGGAAAAAAATTTTTCAATTTCATTTGAGGTCTTACTCTGTAAATTGAGAACCCATTTTCGCCAAAACTGAATTAACTCTTTAATTTAAACAGTTAAACAGCGAAGCCCCCTGTTAACACCGGTGAAGAATATTCACTAAACGAAGTATTTTGTTAAAAGCGCTTTTGCCATTGTAGTCTCCGCTGCTCGTGTTTTCTTCGCATCTGCAGTTTACAATGAAAGTATACCGATCAACTTGTTATAAACAATATTTTATAAGAAACCATAACCATTTGAGCAACCCCGCAAACATTAAACGATTTGGATTTAAAATGCTGATAAACTTGTGCAATTTCATTTGAGGCCTTACTCTGTAAATTGAAAACCCATTTTTGCCAAACGATCCGCATTAAGAGGCCTGGTAGCGCGAATTTTCAAACATTCATTAATAAACAATCCGCAAGTTGCAATTCTAATTTCTAATAAGGGAAGAAATTTACTTTTGCGATCTCTTATATATTTTTGTTTCCAGGGTCGGGGTGACACTTATGCTCAACGAAGTTAAAAACCGCTGATTTATAGATAACCCTCTCCGTTTTGTAAAACACTAGTTTGCATTTGGGGCGGCAATTTAAGGCTAAATCGAGGACTGGATTATGCCTATTTTGGACTTTTCCACCTCTGGAAAATGAAAACTAATTCTTTTCTGTTTTTCTTTTCTTTCTTTCATTTGGGACAAAATTTATTATTAGTTGAAAGAAATAATTCTGGTTGGTTTGAATTGTTTATACTTCTAAACAGTTAGGCATTCAAGTAACAAAATAGCAATAACCCTCTTCTGTTTTTCCTTGCAAAAGCTTGGCAGTTTGATGACTATGTTAATGTTGGTTTAAAAAGCTGAATTCTAGTTAAATTGACACCCCCAAAAAGTTAGGAAATTAGGTAGCAACTTACAAAAAACACTTTTGTATTTTAGCATGCAACAGCGTTTGCATTTAAACGAGATATATATGTCAATTTGAAATATCCAGTCTAGGATTTTAGATAAGTTTTTACATCCAATAAGAAAAGACGGTAACAGATTCTTAAAAACTTAGTTTTCCCAACAGCATTTTGAAATAACTATCGGCATTCGTTCTGTATACTTTGCTTAATATTGTCATGAAGCATCTGCGTTATTAAGTAGGGAAAAATAAAACCCCTTTCTGTTTTCTTTGCAAAAGATCTACATTTTCGGCAGCATTTCAATATTTCATTTTGACATTCATTCAAAAATTTCCAACATTTTAACCTTTGAAAAAACAAGTTCTTGGGTAAAAATTTATAGTTACCTCATATATTTTATTTACATGGAAAATCACTGCCACTAAGGCAGGGAAACATTAATAAAAAAATATCAAGAATGTCAAAACTGGTGACTCGGGGCTAGGGTTAACAACTTTTAGTAACTGTTAATGGCTTAGGGCAGGGGTTAGTAACTTTGGATAAGAATCATCAGTTACTTATTACCAGTCACTTGAAACAAGTTTCATCTCAAGAGTTAAATGCTGCTAATTTCAAATAGCTAGATAAATGTTATCAAAAAATATACCAGTTACATGCTACTAATTTAAGATTAGAATTTATAATTACATATATGGTCAAAGATTGCAAAACTAATGGGGAAGAATTGGGTAAATATGGCATATTGGCATTAATGGGAAAGGTTGAGGTTACACGTTTGAACAAATGGGAAAGG
>OZ025199.1:39820-229820 GCA_964019065.1 Catostylus mosaicus
AATATCCACCCAAGAACTTGTGTCTGCAAAGGTTTAAGCGTTTGAAATTTATGCAAGTGCATTATTTAAATTGTGCCTCTAACACGGAACTATTGCATTCAAATAACAGAGAACAATTATTGAAGAAAGTTGCATTCAAAACTAAGGAAAGTGGACCTTAAAGTATCTATGCAATAAGCTTGAAATTAGAGGCATGGATTTTTTTAAAAGTATCCAGAATGAATGCCTAAAATTATATTAAATGCTGTCTGGAACACAAAGTTTTGAAGAAACTTTTAACATCTATTTTTATTTGATGTAAGAACTTTGCTAAATTCCTAGATTGCATCATTTAATTCAGATATACATCCTGTTCAAAGTGCAAATCTCTTGCATGCAAAAAACATAAAAGCGTATTTTGCAAGTTGCTACCTAATTTTGTAGCTTCTTAGGGGTGTTAAACTTGTCAGTTTAACTAGAATCCACATTTTAAACCAACATTAAGTTAGTCATAATACTGCCAAGCTATTACAATGAAAAACAGAAGAGGGTTATTGCTATTTTAATACTTGAATGCCTAGCTATTTAGAAGTATAAACAATTCAAATCAACCAGAATTATCACTTTCAACTAATAATAAAATCTTGTCCAAAATGCAGAGCTATTGAATACAAAAAAACAGAAAAGAATTGGCTTTCATTTTCCAGAGGTGGAAAAGTCCAAAATAGGCATAATCCAGTCCTCGATTTAGCCTTAAAATGCCACCCCAAATGCAAACTAGTGTTTTACAAAACGGAGAGGGTTATTTTAAATCAGCTGGTTTTAACTTTGTTGAGCTTAAGTGTCAACCCGACCCTGGAAACAAAACGATGTAAGAGTTCCTGAAAGAGCATTTCTTCCCTTATTAGAAACTAGAATTGCAACTTGCGGATTGTTTATTACAACTTTTTTTATAAGAATACTTAAATTTTGTTGAGCTTCAATATTCTTAATTTTTTGCTATTTTGAGCCTTGGAAAACTCTTGAATTATTCTAAGCGCGGCAGAAAATGCGGATATGGCAATAAACTGGTATGATTATCATCAATGCAAAAAACGCACACATATTAAAAAATTAAATGTCATAAAAAATTTAGAAGTAAAAGAACACGCGCTAAAAATAATTGTTTGAAAAGATCTTGAGCCTGACAATGTTCTTGAAATATTCTTAAATTTCACCCATTTTGAGCCTCGTTATTCTTATAAAATTTATTCTTATAAAAAGAAGAGTGTGATGAATGTTTGAAAATTCGTGCTACCAGGACCCTTAATACGGATCCTACATATTTAAAGTTTAAATTAAAGAGTTGATTCGGTTTTTGCAAAATGGGTTCTCAATTTACAGAGCAAGACCTCAAATTAAATTGCACAAGTTTGTCAGCATTTTAAATGCCACTTATTTAATGTTTGCGGGGTTGCTCAAACGGCTATGGTTTCTTATAAAATATCATTTATAACAAGTCGATCTATAAACTTCTATGATAAACCGCAGATGCGAAGAAAACACGAGCAGCAGAGACTACAATGGCTAAAGCGCTTTTAACAAAATACTTTGTTTAGGGAATATTCTTCACCGGCGTTAAAAGGGGGCTTCTCTGATAAACTTCCGTCAAGGAGTGTTCTGGCCAAAATTCAAATTATCACTGTTGACTAGGGTAGATTCAGTACTTGTCTTCTAGTCAATATTTTTCAACGAATATCTTATTTATTCTAAGTTCTTCTCCCCATTGCCTTATAATGTTCATCTCAGGATTTTCAAACAAATCCCTTATGCAAGGCAACGTTTTGGAAAAGTTGAGGGAACTACGCGGTCAAATCATAAAACGGAAGCCGTCAAGGAACGTTGAGCGTATCGAGTCCCGGGAATAAATTGAACAGATGGATTAAATTGAGGCCTGGGATTTAATCTGGTCCTGGGATGAAATTGAACAATGGGATGAAATTGAGTCCTGGGATTTAATCCGGTCCTGGGATTTAATCCGGTCCTGGGATTTAATCCGGTCCTGGGCAATTTCCTGTTTGCCAATGTCACCTTAATAACATCATAACCAAAGAATGTTATCTTTCAGGGTGGTCCGCGAACATGAGTTTGATCTGCTTCCTATTCACGTTTGATGTCATTCTATTTCTCTTTTTGAAGTAAGTGACAACTATATTATTTCTACTCATTTCAAATGATGTTGATTTTATTCTCGCATAGCAATGTGAATAGTATTTTCTGAAAACACCATTATTGTACATACCCTCACTTTAATTACAATCCATCTGTTTTTATATTATTTATTGCGTACTCTCATTAAGAGAACTTCTCTTCCCCTGTTAAGAAATAAAAAGAAAAAATGGTTACTGCAAACCTATGAATTCATAGGGATAGTCATCAATCAATTCAACAATTTAGGGCTCAGCTAAATCATGATGCAAAATCTGCAAATGATCCATAATGCCAGCAAATAATGATGGAGTTCATTAATGAAGCCCAAACTAAAATCAGTCCCTTAGTATTTACATATAAATAGCCCGCCATATTAAGATTAATAGCCCCCAAGATTAAAATCAAGAGCCCCCAATATTAATATTAATAGCCTCAAAAATTAATATTAATAGCCTCAAATAACCTCGGTTTTTGATAATCTGGCAGATTAAATTATTGAAAGCCCTCCTCGTCATAACAAAATATTTACAAAGGAACAAAACATATGAATAGGTACTGAAGCATTGAAAAGGTACTTTTACCAGGGCCTCCGACGACGGGGTAAACCCCCCCCCCACGTGTTTACAAACTATGCCTTTAAAAGGCAGCCCATCATATTTTGCCGTGGTAATTTTCTGGCATCGAAGCTTGCCCCCCCCGCCCCCCTAACTTTTTTGGTCTCGCCGTATGCCCTGTTTACGCTTGTTCTATAAAACAGCTTGATTTTTATAGACTATGGCAAATTTAAATTATGGCACTTTTCGTAACGGATTGTACTCTACTCGCAATTTCTTTTATAAGAAACACGCTATAAGAAACTGGTTCCTAGGGTGTAAGAAGCTTTGGGACTAATCGTTCTGAAAAAATGAATCTTTAGAAGCCGCTGGGAAAGTAGAAATTTCTTTGATTGCCGTTGCGAGCGCACACATTTTATCAAATTGTGAAATCCATGCTTATCTGCTGTTAGCTGAATAAGATGGGTATGTAATACACCAAAATTGAAATACGAGAGGCTTGAAATTCAAATACAAGAGGTTTGAATTTCAAATACCCCATTGACCGATGATGAGATGGGTTTCGAGTGGGTCTTTGTACTTTAAATCAGTTCAAGAAATTATATGCTGTGTTTTCAAAACAAGTATGCAGCCCACAATACATTGTCGAAATAGGCTTTTCAAACGGAATCTGTGCCAAGCATGCCTCGGCAATTTGTGATAACAAGCTTTGAATGATGCATTCCTAAGAAAATTTTAGTAAAAAACTAAGCCAAGAAATTAGAAAAATTAGTACAAAGTCGGAGCTTAGTTTCTCATAAAATAAATTCAAACAAATCACACAGATTTTTGAATTTTTTAGCAAAGCACCTTCTATTCACTGAAATATTTACAGAGAAGAAAAACCTCCAGGCAACATGCAGAAACAAGGCAAAGCACAACTCATAAATACCCAACCCTAAAATCGCCACCCAACCCATTTCATCAGACATAAAAACGCATTTCTAGACTCAAAATATGTTGCCAAATCGAATTTGTATGCAAAAAATTGCTTTCGTTGAATTTTTATTGATCTATTCATCGCAAGCATTTTTCGATACCAAGCGCACCTGAAAATGAAAATGCAACTAAACCTTTAGTAGCCCAATGCATGATGTTTTATTTGGACCATTTTACGATTTAAAAACATGCCGAATATTCATAAATCGGGCAAGATTCAACGAGAAACCTACATGGAAAAAGGCCCAATGGATGATGTTTAATTTGTGCCATTTTGCCATCACCAAAGGCATCCAAGCTTACGAATGGCCAAGATTCGACCTTCACTAATAACGTGTTTGCCGGGTGAGGAGAGGCAGAGATGGCAATTGCAACTTGCAAAATGGCTAAATCTTCATCTTCTTTCTTATTTGTCGCACATTTTTGCTTTGAACCGCTTTTATTTTATCAGTGATATCAGCCAAATTTGTAGTGTTGTAATCAACTATCCATTAAAGTTATAAGTAGTGACACCAGATCGACCAAAATGCCCTGCAAAGGGGCAGTAAAAGTGACAGTGGAAAATGCGACTGACATAGGGCTTGGTAGATCTGATTCGATAATACTAGGTCGAAATCAACAGTTAAAAAAAGAATGGATCTTGATGTTTCACTGTTACAGCTTTTATCTGAGAAAGTAGGGATAGAGTTGATGTCAGGTTTTAGGTTATGTTGAATTTTCATTTTTAACAATATTATAAACTTTAATTTGCAGATAATTAATAAAGCTTTGGAAACAATCAAGCATGGGAGGGAGGGCCATTTAACAAAGAAAATTATTTTGCTTTTTTAGGGTTTGCTGTGCATTACAATACTTTGCTTTTGTAAAAAAGAGAAATCGATAGATGATAACAGCTCTAGGTGTTATATCTATACAATTTGTGAAGTCGTTAGAGTTTTATTATTCAAGATGCAGCAAAAAATTGCTCTTTAAATGTCATTTTCTTTAAGCTTGTACACACGATACCTGCTGAACGCGCTTCAACAATATTCTCTGATCGCATTATTGCACTAATAGTGTTATTTTCCAAAATACCACAATAACGAACTAATTATCTCTAATTCTTGATAGTAGGCCAGTAATTGATTGGCGTTTGCCTTGCTTGCACTTTCCTTCGCCTAGCCTGCAATCATCAAATTATAAACATCTGGGTTGCATTATTAAATACTTGTGGACCATGACATTCATGACATTATCTTGCTCATTTTATGTTTAAACGTTGTTGCCGAGCGCTATTCTGTTAGCTATTTCAATAAGTATGATTTTTATCCTAAGTCTGATGGCACCTTACTAATATTTATGCTGAATTGCTTACCACGGCTGAGAAATCTCAAGGTCATCAGCGCGAGAAGACAATAAACTGCTCTATTATTTTCCGAGTCGGGAGTTTGTGCGGGAAATTTGAAGCTGACGTTTGAGGACTGGAGCGCCGCCTCGCAAACACAATGACATTTGAATTGTTTACTTACGTTGGTATTGATCAAGAGAACTGACAAATCAGGGGAAGCAAGGGCTGCCACAAACTTTGCAATGGCCCATCTAATAAACGATGTTGCCAACAACGACCTAGCAGAGGTAAGTTCTTAATGCTGTTACAAAAATGGCCTAGGTAAGTAAGGTTACATTTAGGAAGAGACGTGGTTATGGCTTTTTAAGTGTCTTCAGATATGTAATGCTGATAAATTCATAATTTTTTCCCAAAACTTTCTTTTTGGCAGTAATTCTTTTTCTCGAGGGGTTAGTAACGATGCCGCTAAATTTTGCAGAACGATAAAATTGGTTCGAAACTGTATGTTAGGTATAGCGAGATAAGATAGAGCACTAACAAGGGTCATTACTTGTTTGTTACCTGACTTAAAAAATTAAGTGAGTTGGTTTGATAAACCGAACCAGCATTTAAAACGATGAAACCATCTCCTCATTTACTAATCTTGATTATGAAGCTTTGGTTTAGTTACATTGAGCAGCAAAACGACACATTTATAAGCCAAAGTTTGTTCCAAATAGTAAGTTCAGTGAGGAAGAATCTCATTTCAACCCAAAATTAAACCTGAGGCAGTTAAAGGCCATGTTGTGAGTACCACACATTTTCTATGGTAATAACACAATAATCGCTCACAGGCATTTCAAAATGCAATCTAGTTTTTAGAAAAGTCCAATTATAACTTAATGTATGCTGAGATATTATCCTCTATTTATATGTGTGCATCAAGTTTTTAAATATGGACACCAGAAAATAGCTTGAATATTTAATACCCTAATCTTCAGATTGTGTATCTGACTAGATTTGCAGGTACTTGTGTGTTTCATGTAGTGTGATTTTCTGTTTTCCTGTAGTGTGATATGTCCATGTAACTGATAAAACATTTTAAACTTAAATTTCCTATAAATCAACTTCTACCCCCCCCCCATTTTTAAATCATGCCTCAGTGTTTTTTATGCAGGTGAAAAGATTTTGTCTCATACACTGAGTATAAGTAGTTGACCATTTTTTTAACATCATGAATATTAAACTGAAGAACTTATTTTTCAACATTTATTCCAAGACAAGAATCATTATAAGTAACAATAAGAAAATAAGTATAAATAAATGTTAAGGCATGATGTTTTATCAGCCAGAAGAGCTGCTCTTTCAAGCTTACTACTAATGCTACTACTACCAACATCTCTTTTAAACTTGTTCAGCAAAATGAATTTGCTGCTATCAGCCAATTGTTGAAGGGATTTAGAAAGGAAAGTCTTGATGTTAAAATAGAATTCCCTTCCCTATTCCACACCTGCTTGTTCATGAAAATACATTTGTTGAAAATAACACACCATCTTTGGTAATCATAAATGAGCTGTTTTCAAGTTTGATTTAAGCGTATGTAGATTCAAATATGCTGAAATTCAAATGAAAAACTCAAAAGCTATATATGTTGCTTAATGCATCAATGGAGAATTTAAATGGGTTTGTAGTATTTTTCAAACATGAACAAAAACATGCTGTGTGCAAGCTAAATAATGTGATAGTTACCAATGTAATGCTCATAGTTTATGTTGGTGAGTTATAATATTTAAAAAATTCTTGGCCTATTAATTTTAGATTTTCTTTCATATGACAGGCTTATCTGTGACTGCCAAGTGTTGATTGATTCTTGTCATATTTAATGTATTTAACCTGTACAAAAAATGAGTGTTAAATGACAAGATTTAAGTTTCTCTAAAATTATCAATAATTTTGTTAAAGGTATTAAGTTATTGGCAAGAGAAAGGAATTCCCTTTCAATAAAAGAATTATTTATTTTGTAATGTTTTGCATGGTTTTAAAGAAATTACACAACTGACTTCTATTTTTGGTGCCATTTTATTTAAACTGCTGAAAGAAGAGCAAATTTATTTAGTTATGTTGATTTTTAATTGCTATCACATTGATGCAAAACTGTTTCAATCATCTTGTCATTGTTTACACTTTGCTTATTGTGATATGTGTATGCATTGTGGCATACACAAATATTTAACATTTTTTTTGTGAAACCTAAGATCATGGATCATTGATTAAATGTGCAATTTAGGCCCAAAATCAACAAACTGTTGTATACATGACTTAAAAAATAAAAACTTCTTATCCTCTTCACTTTCTCAATTTTTCCTGTTTCTTGATAGCATCCATGGTTCTCATACAAACATTGAAAGTCATATGCTATGAAATGAAAACAAAAAACTGTGAAAGAAGGTTTCAACTATCATTTTGTAACTGCCTAAGCAATGTTGCTCATCTTTTCTGAAATTCCTTCGAAAGCTAGTTTTTTGATATAACAGGCTGTTTTTTTGCTGGATCATATCTTTGTCTTTAGTTTATGCTGAGTGCTGAAAAATAACATTTTCCAATTATTTAAATCTCATTCTGCCCATGACTTTCTAATTTTATCGATGTTAGATCAACATTCAATTATAAGTAACCATTTATGTTGCAAAGTCCGCCTGCATTGCTAGCTTTGCCAGCAATCATTGTATAGATTTGAGATTTAGGCGTTTCAAGATGAACAGGGAACTGAAGAAGCCGATGTTGTTGTGTATTAATTTGCTACAAGCTGCACAGGCTTTTCTAATCTTACTTTATAATCATCTGATAAGAACTTAAGCTTTGAAAAATTGTTTTGGTTGCATCTTCTTCCTAGTTTGTATGAATTTTTATTAGCCCTTGGTACGACAACATTGCATTAATTCTGAAACATAGCATCATGCTTGTTATCAGAAATCACCAGAATCAATTTTTGCTGTAAATTATATTTTGCTTTTCAGAGTGATTCGGACTGTTTTGATGAAACTGAAGGTGAAGCTTTACTTTTATCAGTTTTTGATTCCTGCAATATCAATGAAAATGGCCACGTTAAAGTGTCAAAATTAATCGATCATCTTCTTAGAGAGGCTTCTGCAGATGAAAATCCAAAGGTGTGTTACTTTCAAAGTTTTCGTTTACTCTTATTCTCTTATTGCAATTTTTTTAAATTTAAATACTTACAACTTAAACTTAAACTTGCAACTTCACATTAAATTCCAATTTAAAAAACTATTATTGCTGCTGTAGGAAATTATAGGAGTGTGTTTGTCTTACACAATTAAAGGTTTCATTTTGTCCTATGCTACTTTCGAGTTCCACTACCTTTAACTGCCAACGACCCCTTTTTTCATCGATTGAATAAAAATTGCCCATACCACCAATTTTTATGGAATAGTATTGCGATACCCTAATTTTCGCTCTATTAGCCAGTCGTCAATTGTTACGTGAATAAAGCATAAATTTAATATTGTTGGGCAATCTAGCGAAATAGATCTACTGCTTTTTACATCTGTTTGCATATTGGATCCACGGGATTAATGTCCTAGGTGTTGCTGGTAAATGTTTGTAAAATCTGTTGCTAGTTTCCTTGGAAATGAATTCAAATGTAAAGAACTCAAAGAAAGCCTCATTGTTTACATGCGATTCTTTGCTGTTATCTTTACACGCTATAGAAAAGATTGTTATCAGTATTTTCTTTTGCGCAAATTATTTGGCTTTGATTGTTTTAAAAGTTTGCCACAGATTTGTGATGACTTAGAACAGAAATGATAAATCTCTTGTTTTTATTCTTGTATCATGTAGATTTTAGGATACTTAGATGAACTGGCTATAATTTTGGATCCATCTGGGACGGATATATCAATTGATAAAACAATGTATAATCAGGGAATTCGATCTTGGATTCAAAATGTCCAAACTCGAAGGTACCCGTGTTTTTTTGTCTTCTTGCATTTTAAATTTGTTGCATTGTTCAGAATTATCACAACTTGGTACGTAAATTTTAATAAGTGGAATATTTATAAATTTAAGATGTCAAAATGTTTCTAGAAAAAGTGGAAATATAATTCAATGTTATTCACTTAACCTCATTTTTATTTCAGGTCATTTCAAGATTTTGAAGATGGTGATGTTAAGTTAATGGACAAAAAAGGTTCTGTTTCTGCGGTAAGCATTGCCTTTACATTATGTAGCCTAACTCCTTTATTTGAAAAAAAAAAGAATTGATTAATGGTTCTTTATTTTGGATCAATGAAGGCTTTTATATAAAAAGAATTGCAATAGGTGCAACAGGGGCCTTGTAGCCGAACTCAGGGGATCAAAACTAATGGAATCGTTCTCTGCACTAATTATTCGTTATGCATACGATACACACGGCTTAATCAACGTGTTTTGTAAATGGTTTCGCAATAAAGGTGATGCATATCTATGTATTCAACAAATTTTGGCATTTTGATTTTCATTTGCAAGCTGTTTTAGAAAGTTACTTTTCGTTTATTGAGCATGCATTGTATGAATATTTCAAATTAGTTTCATTACTGACATAGCACATTTACGGCTTTTTTATTTTTATCGCAGTTTGTGTATAGGGGGCGTGGTGAAAGTGATCAAAATTTGCCAGTTTTCGTAAATGGTAAGGTAGAATTCGCTTTTGTTTTGTAAAAGTTAATTGCTTTAGTTTCTATTTTGCTGGTTCCTAGAAATCATTACGAACTTTCTTCAAAAGGCAATAGTTACAACCTCCAATAGTTTCTAGTGTGTTCTACATTCGATTTCCTCTCAATATTTTGTTAGTGCTTGAACGCGAATTGTTATTGATGTAGATCAAATGTCATAAAATGAGTGACTTTGTTTTGTGTTAGGTTATGGAGAAAGGTCGCTTGAAAATCACAGCTTTTACAGTTCAGAGTCGAGCAATGAATGGTACGTATCATATTACGGATATTTCAACCAACATTTTATAAGATTGTGGTAATATCACTGTCTTCTTAAGAACTTGTTTAATATGAAGTTATCATAAAAACCTCGTTAAAAATATCCAAATAGTTCTGTATTCAAAACCAAGACAGGAAACATTGAATTTAGTGTTTTTCAAGAAGATAGACTTTGATAATGTTTTGAAAGTAGCAAAAAAGTAACTGAATTCTAAGTAAGCAATGATTGTTTTTAATACAACCGCTGCTTGATCGCTATTAAAAGGGACTTGAAACAATGATAGATTTTGGTTTGTGCCCCTTTTTGGGCGTGTAAAACCACAAAAATATTTTACTTCAGCTGCAGGTCGATTATATTTATTTGAAAGCAAGCTGTTATTTGTTTTGTCAAACTGTTATTTGCCATTGGTTCTAACAAAAAGCTTAACAATTGTCACCTACTCATCTTAACGTTTTACTGATGAAGAGCATTAAGTTATGGTGAAATTCGAATTTCCTATTCACACATTCCTTAGAAACCCGAAAATAATTTTGTGGTAAATGGTTCCCCCATATGATATTAATGTTTCATAACGATTTTTATGTTTTGAATTAATGATTTCTTACTCGATTTCATGATTTTATTTGTACTTCAACTGCCTGAATTAATGTTTATGATTGTTAGTTGTAATGAAAATGTAATGAAAATGTAATGAAAATGACAGGGAAAAATCTCAATCCGAAATTCTCGGAAGAATCCAAGAGCTTCAAATAGCAAACAAAAAATTAATTGAAGAAAAAGGAAAGTTGCGATTACAGGTGCATATTTACATTTAATTTAACTTTAAATTTACAATCCTTTTCTCCCTACGTAACACCATGCATCAGATAAAATTGCATTCTAAGATAAAGAAGCAGTGGTGCAATTGCACTAATTTTGATACCATTATAGTGCCCTTGTGGGTTAGCATTCAGTATTTAATGGGATGAAATATGGTAGCTACATATTTGATGTTACCAATGAGCTTAGCATAAATAGCATAAGTAGAAAGGTGAATGTTTTTTTTATAATGGGTTGCATTGGAAGCAAGTTAGCTTAGACTGAACGTGATTTCCAATCATTGCTATGATTGACTTCGAATTGATCATCAATGTAAGCGCTCTCACCCATTATTTTCAACCTCATTGGATATCTCATAGAAAATCATTAATGATAGAAAAACATGACTGATCACCGACTGTCAATGGTTCAGCTTCTCTAGCAATCAAATGACTTTATCTAGATAAGGCTACTGTTTTGATAACTGTAGGTTGACAGTACAGAAGAATCCAATTCAATGCTTCATACTGAAATAAAGACGATGAAGAGTAAACTGAACAAGTATGTTTACCGCTTTTTTCCAAATTTAAATATCCCTGTCTGGTTTTTTTCATTTTTATAGCTGTCACAATCATCCCTCTTATGCGAGAGTAATCTACTTGTATTAATAAACAATTCCTTGCCGACTTATACAAATGCTACTTTGGCAAAAATGTGTTTTATTTTGTAAATGGAACATAATTTGATGAAATAGACTTAGATTACTTTGGCTGTTATAAAATTAAGATTGCTCTTCACTGAAGCATAAAGTTTTATTCCTCGCCAATGAAAAAAACTCTTTTAAAGCATTAGATTGATTTTTAAGTGGAAGGGTTTAAGAAGGCGTTTTAAATCATAGATTTATTGGTTGCCGTAATCAAATCTCATCAAATTTCATATTAAGGAGGTGAATACTACTTCTTACAGGTATGAACAATTGGTAGAGAAGAATAAATCTACAGAAAAGGAGTATGAATTACTGAAAAACACAGGTAAAAAATCCAGTTCTAACTAAATGTAACTGTGTCCTCATTGTGTCTTAAATATCCTCTGTAACTCTTCAGCAGCTTGCTGCTTTTTACTGCAATTTTGTGTTCATATCACCAAACGTAGCTTGCAATGTTAACAAATTTTATACGTACTATGGCGTGCAATTTGATAAGTCTTAAGTCCTTACAGATTTTCTATGAAGAGCCGTTCATAAATTGCTCATTAATAATAATAACTTTTTCTTGGCTTCTTTTCACTGTTTTGATCGTCTTTTCTCCCTATTTCTGCTCTAACCGAAAGTGGTAAATATCTGACTAATCGTTGTGGTAAATAGAATACTTTGTTTAATAAGAGTTGATAATAATAATAATAATAAGGGTTGATTTTATTGTAGTCAACGATTGTCGTACTGCAAAGGAGGAGCTTATCATTCGAACCAGTCAATTGGTATGCCTATTATAATGTTCCATTCTATTTTGTCATTCTTTCATTATTTAACACTTTTGAACAGATAATCAAATACAGCTCTAGACATTGCAAGAGATGGTGCAGTACATTTTGCTGCATCACAGTAGAAAATATCAGCAAAAAATACAGTTTATTACACGAAAAAGAAGTAAAATCATTGCAACATGGAATTCTCTGTATAAATAGATAAAAATGAGACATAAGAGACCTCAAGATTCATTTTTAATTGCTTCTTAAATATTTCTTGTAAGATCAGACCGTACGCCACATTTTTCTTTAATATAGTATCAGCGTTAACTCCACCTGCAACAATCGTTTTTCTCACTAGTTACGTCATTATCATCAAGAATTAGTTGTTATGCTAGTATATGGAGCAACATGTTGATAGCACATGGCGATATTTGAGATTTGTTTTCGATCGGATTTTCGTCGTTTGGAGAGGAAGTGCATTTTGCAATATAAGTTTGCAAAAGTGATCAGAGTTTTGTGAAAATTTGATTAATAATTCATATTTGATCTCCCGATGAAGGAACCTAATTTCATCCTTTCTCGTATGTTTCGCGCAAGATTTTAGTGTATAATTGTATTTTTTCTCAGGAGAAAGAAAATTCTGCATTGCAATTGATGGTAGATGATTATCAACGTCTGGTAAAGAACTGTTATATATTGATAATAAAATTGGCTAGAATTACAAAGCCTTGTGATCAAAAGGTCATAAATAGGTGATATACAGTATGCTTGTGGCATGGGGAAAAATTACACTTTTGGGCAGAAAAGAACGACAAGATTAGAACTTTGGAGGGTGTTTGTCTATGCTCCTGCCTTTTTGTTTCATGTGTTTTTATTTCCATGTTTTGGCTTCTGCGTAGTTTTGCACGTTCATTTAAATTTAATTCTCTAAGATAGTTTACCCTCTAATCTCGATAGGATCTTTCCAAAAACACTGCCCTTGAAGCTGTCCGCGAAGAGAACAGGGAGCTACTACAAAAACTTAATGAACAAAAGGTACATTGGATTGTTTTAAATAAACCTCATTTTTATAGTGTTTTATCGTCATTTTGCCAATGCACAGTCGCTATCTATAATGGTCGGTAATAGGATGTTGCCACAGACGGCCACTTACTCATTCATTCTTCTGTTTTGAGAGAATAGATTCACGGTTGGCGTTGTCTTTCATTGACGTTTTGCTGAAGATTAAAACTTTTACCCTTAGAACGGTTTGTCGGTTTATAGTTGTTCGTATCCTTTTTGATGATTCCTGTCGAGCAACCTAAGTATTAAGAATGATTTTTCAATTTAATTTTTACCTCCTTTTCGTCTAGTATTATTAATAATTTTTCCGTTTGTAGCAACTGTACAGTGATTTGGAAATTCTAAAAGATTTAAAGCAGAAAATGGTCGATGTAAGTATTTTTAAACATTGTTATTTTGCTTTACTTCAATGGCGCTGTTCCATTAAACTGAACTAAGTTATACAATATTAAAAGCTAAAATTTAAAAATTATAAATTAGTTCTACGTGGAAAACAATTTTTCTGGAATTTTTGCTCAGTTTCTTAAAAACTATTTTTACCTGCTGTTGAATTTGTCAAAATTTGTTTCAGCCATTTAAATGGTTTACTTCTTAAGAAGAGGCATCAAACGTTTTTTAAGAAATAAAGTGATGCCCTGCCTTTAGATCAATCCATTGATTTATTTTCATAGCCATTTTGACAATGGACAAGATAAAGTTTTTTCCTGTCATGTGATGATTTGGTTTTACATAGCCCAGTTTTTTCTAACTTACTTAATGAGAATGTCAGTTGAACCTTGAAATAAGATATATCTCTGTATTGTTGTTATTTAAATACCAGATCTAACCGCATTGCTAACAAGAGATCATTTTATCATATTAACTGTAGTAGTAACGTCCTGAAAAGACTCACAAATTGATTTTGAAGGAATCTTCAAGCAAATCGGAGTGTATGACCTCATTCATAGCAGAGTTATCGATGGCAAATGAGGTTTGTGTCATTCAACTCGAGGAGATTTATTTTGGTTTGTCTTATTTGCTGCAAGGAGCTTGTTTGGTGGCGTTAATTAGAGGCGGCTAATCATCATATTTAATATTTCATATCGGTAGCTGATTTTATTATAGGGAGCTGTTATGAGCCTTCAGTACTGGCTTTTTAATAACATTTAAGTTGCTTTGCATACATATTTCTTCACGCTAGAATGATTTCAGCATGTATCTTTTTACTGTATTTCTCAGGTGATTATTGCAGAGAATGATTTTACCTTTTTTTCCATTTCACAGTGTTCAAGTCTTTGATTGTTTTAGTGATAACTTTTCTGGAGTTCTACTTTTTCCTTATTTGAATGAATTTTATGTGATGATAAAACGACCTATGCCTTTTGCTATTGATGGGTGTAAAATGATTTGTATCACGGAATCTAATATCAGAAAAATCCTCCAAATAACATGAAAAGTGACAAATTTTGTTATTCAATCTTAGGCATTGAAAGCTGAGAAGAATCGTCTTCAAGTTGACCTTCTAGAAGCTAAACATGAGATTAGCAAGTATGTTGAATGTCTAAATTTATTTATGCCAAAATTTTTCTGTACCGTAAAAACAAGTAGCACCCTTGTAAATATAGAGATAATTTTCTTTGCAATTTTTAGAGGACATTTAAGATTTCAAGAATCTTTTTCCTCATAGATTAGCTTCTATGCAAACTCCATCACGCGCAATTTCACGACAACCAATCTATGCAAGCACTCCATTCCAAAAAAACCCACCTGTAAATTTGCAGCAAGAGTTAGATGCTGAACTGGTATGTCGAATTTGCTTTGTGCCTCTGTTGATTTTGAAAATGAGCGTTAATTTTACTGGCATTTCTGCACATAATTCATCTGATAAATGCTCTATTTAACTTCTGCTAAAAATTCAGTTGAATTATTCAATTGACTTGTGCACATGTATAATGGATGTTGTAAATGTTTTGAAATCTATTACAGTTTTGTGAATCTTTTGTAAACTCGATGTTTGTCTATGATTTCATAGAAATTAGTCAACGAATGATTGCCTTGATGCCAACTATAGAAAAGAAGAACAAACCAATAATAATACTAATAATAATAATGATAATAAGGTTATATTTAGCGTGTCCATGGGACGTACTTGTTGGCAAGCACAGCGGATTGTCGTAAAATTAAATGATATGTTATTCCTTATAGACTTTGAACAATTTCAGGTGGCAGACAACTTCTCTATGTCATCTAAAGATCAATCGGGAAGAATCGGCGCTACTGTAAGCGATAAATCAAATAACACCACAAATGAAAGTGCACATTCTGATGCATCGGCATCAACTGCGGCATCAACGGATAAATATTCATCAGTTGCACAACAAATAGTAAGTTCACCTTGCTCTCGTTATATGTTTTAAGTGTGTTCGACGTAATCAATTTCAATTAAAATATCAGTGCTAGAGTTTAACAAAGCTTTGTTACAAACCGATATGCTGCATTTTTTTATTGGTAATAAATCATGTACTTTTTGAGAGATTTTATTAACAAAGCTAAATTTTGATTTATATTTGTATCAAGGCTTTAAATTTCAAAAAAAAGAAAAATCTGGCTTTAAAACAGATTGCAGAGCTGGCAGCATTTGATACAAATTCTGATGACATGCACAATTCAGAGGTTAATAATCTAATATTATTCAAATGTAGATACCTTTGATTAGCTGCAACCTTGGTAGTCTTTCCATGATTGTAAATGACCATTTACTTGTATGAAACCAAGCATTCCTCATTCAAAGTTTGGAGTATGTTAACACTTCAGAAAGGCAGGTTTCTGTATATTGAATTATAGAATATGTTATAGAATTGCTACTGGTATTTATATATAATTAAACAATTAAATTTACATAAAAATTTCATGTTGAGTAGAGCTTCTCTCTGCATATTTAATGAAAAACAAAACTATAAATGAAGTTTAGTTCAAATATGATACTGTTCCAAGGTCCTGATGAAAAATTATGAAGAAGGGCTGGACACATTTGCAAGTGAGGTAGAAGGACTTGCAACCGCAAAACAACTTGCTGAGAGCAGGTATTTGTTAAAAATCAATCATTGTTTTTATCTTTATTTTTATTCATTTATAGATTGGCATGTTTCTGTTTTGTACTACATTGTGGAAAGAATAAAATTTTATACATTAAACATGCGAGTCAAATCATATCTGTTTACAAATGAAGTTAAATACTGTTGAAATCGTACAAAAATGTGTTCAAAATATATTGTTTGTGCCTATAAATTTTCAGTGAGTTGAATATACGTCTCTAACTGACAATGCGTAAAACCACTGAATAATTGCAACAATCTGTAAAACCATTAAAGAATTTTTTTCAATCATGTCATTTCTTTTGTGGCTAACTTTTGTTGTCTATTTCATTGAACTTTCTTCGCATCATTGTCATTTATATCAATCCGTCTCGGGAGGATGTCTCGATAACAATTTGAAGTCAAGCACCTTGATTAAGACTTGCTTCTGGTTCTGGATTATCTCGAGTGATAGTTAAAGAAATACAAGCGAAATTGTAGAAGAAATTCTAGCGATTGGTGCTCATATTGATTCAAAAAGAACTTGTTAAGGCATTTGGTAGAATTAAGTGAAGAAAAATACAAATTATCAAATGAGAGAAGTCTTTAGTATCAGCTAGGTTGATCGAAAATTGATGAGACGTTGTTGATGTGATGTTAAGGAGAAACACGACCATCGCGTGAAACGCGAAAAATCTAGACACTCACTTTGAAAATACAATGATTCGTTCAGCTGATTTGGATTTGATCAAGGTGATATACAGTATAATCTAATAAGAAACTTGAATTTGTATTTCATAATATTTACATCGATGTGATTGGTTGACAATGGCGGCAAGTACCAACGCGGTTAAGAATGGTGGCGGAAAATGGCGGTTTTGATGAATGTTGTAAGGGAGTGATTATTGTTTCATTTTAATGTTTATACTGCGCAAAAGTAATTGGTCTCATAAGTGGCAAGATTTTTCAATCAATTAAACCTCGTTGATCCGATTACATTAATCAGACAACCATAAATCGTAACATATTTAATCTGCTTATTGTTTAAGACCCACACTTTCTGTTTTGTCATAATTGGATTTATAAATTCACCAGTTACATTTCTTGTGTTCTATGCTAACGTTATTTTGTTTTGCATTAGATCAGCCAAATTGTTGGAATCATTGGAGTTAGCCAAAGGTGAGATAATTATTTTTAAATGGGCAATAATAGGCCCATTGTTACATGACAAATCATCTGTAATACTTGTAAGATAATTTTTCAGAAATTCCGCCATCTAGAAAGACATGTTCAAAAGACTCAATCGTTTAGCATAAGTTGTGTCAATTCATGAAAACTAAAGAACAGAGTTTCTTGCTGTTTGGAGTGAAAACTTTTGTACCTGCGAACAAAAATGGTTTGCGTTTATTTTATACATCAGTGAGTGATAGAACTGAACTATGATATCTTGACCCTAGCAATTTATTTGATTTGATAAGGCTTCAAAGTTTGACTTGCCTGTCAAAGTGTAGAGATCTATCCCTGAAAATCACATTTTACTAAAAAGTGTTATGGAAGGTGATGGATGCATTGCATTCAAAATATGGAAAACCCCAATCAAGTACTCCAGTCGGTTGCCTCAAATATTACTTACCAATAAATAATATATTTGCATATCTATAATAAGCAATGGCATTACTGTGCATGGGTCCATGTAGATTTATCGCGAGCAAGTTTTTAAACTTTTTAAAAAGGCTGTCTTTGAAGTTACCTTGAACATCTTTAATTCTTCCCCTTGCTTTAGTGTGTGTAATCACGTAGTGATAGAAAAAATACCATTTGCGTCTAATAAACTCATTTCAATACGTCCAACATATATAAAGAAACAGCTTTTGTGCTACAGATTAAATTGGAAATTTTGCAATATTGCGAAATAGCATTTAAAATATTTATCTTCTTTGATTCAGCTAATTTGACTTTGCAAATATGAATAAATTTTATTGATGTTCATTTTATCAGCCTTGCAGTCCTTGCTCAATGTTGCTTTTCACGTGCTGCTCAAACAATTTCACGTTTGTGCACCATTGCCTCCTCAACATTTATTTAAGTCTTTAATCCCCTTTTATACGTACTTATAAAGTAGAGATCAGATGCGAAAAAGGGAGCCTAGGTCATTCTTGGCTCTATTTCTTCAATTAAATTCATTCATTGTATTTTTTTTAAGGACATATTCCTGATTGTTGATGCCCATACAATCTATAGGCCAAAATAACAATTTCATCAAAATCGAAGATTTTGATTTGCAAGGCAGCCCCGGCCATATAAGGCATTCACCAGAACCTTGTTAGTCACAAACAAAAGAGATAAACGTATTGAACAATTTCAAGGTCAAATATAAGACAATCAACTTCAATTTACACTTTCGAGATTTTCTATAAATAACATAATCAATAGCAGTCTTTTCTACTTTTGTACTAAGCAAATCTGTTCAAGATTTGTCATCCTAGTCATTTAGCACAAAAGTATTTAAGAGTCGCTTTTGAATGTTCATGACCAACTTTATGTTGCACTAGATATATGTCTTAGTGTTGACTGCGTTTTCAATGCTGCGCTTTTAAATCAAGTTTCTGTGCAAAATGCCTGTTTTTCTGAATTATACCTTGATTTAAAGCATACTGCATTCAATTTCGGATGGATAACTTATTTTGAACTACGAAGATAATTAAGTGACTTTCTTAAGCCTTTTAAAATCCTGACCTTTTTCATGAACCATTTAATCAGATGAATATTATAATGTACTGTAAAACCTCTTTCAGGGATCAAAAGATTATTTATCAATTTTTAATGGGCACATTTAACATCTTCCATTATTTCATACGCACATTGCTTGTCTTAATATCGCATTCATTGAAAGATGCCACGGTTTAACTGTTGTCCTTGGAGAAATGAAGCAAGTCTTCGCTTTTGTAAGTCTATTGTGTTTGCGTATCAACATTCGCGTACAAACATTATGTACCAATTGTTTTGTGTCGTAAATTGATTGTCCACCAGCAATTATGACACAAACATGATAAAACATAATATATGCCCAAACACGCACAGAGAAATATTGATAAATTAACTTTCATTTGACATTGTTTTCATTTCTGCATCAAAGATTAAATACCATATTTGGCGTCAAAGTTTTGCCCAATAACCCTTTATTTTCTCAACTTGTCTTTTTTTGAGCTTACTGCACTGCGTGTGAAATGGTCTTTTTAACTGACTTTACTTTTTCACTTAACATACAATGTTATAAGTTAATGATTTGTATTGCAGGCCTGTATATATTGTAATTTCAGTGTACTTTATTGATAGCAAACACGTTATTATTTTAAATAAAGCTTGAACCATGCAAATTAATTCGCCTTTTCGCCTTCTCCTAGTGATTGCCGTGTGAAAGAATAAGTCTGTTTTTCCGCGTTGATATTTTTAAAATAGTCGAATACAGATAATATGAGCACATGTGGTAACGTAATTCTCATGTTTTGCTAAAGATGCGTTTCACATAATTATCTTTACTGTCACAGCTGAGAATAAAAGGTTGGCAGAGTGTCAAGAGAGAGCATTGTTGAAACTCGGTGATATGTCACTTACACGTGGAGAAATGGAACAAAGGTAAGGTTAACAAAATTTTCAGTTCAATGCAGAACCAACTAATTATAACTTTATAAAATGGCTAAAGCTTAACATTTATTAAATAAGATGTTATTTCAATAGTTGATAGAAGATAAACATAATCAAATGCTTAATATCGTTATAAAATTCATCTTGATTCTGCGATCTTTTAAATTAACACTTATTAAACAGCGTTTAAGGAAGACAAAAAGGCCATCAGCGTTTAAAAAATAATTTTTAGAATGTATAGTGTCACGTCATTGAAAACAAATAACCAATATAGATATAAAGAAATTAGAATGTAGGGCACAACGAAACGGAATGAGCATAAGCCTGAGGAGCTTCACATGATGGCTGATTTGAATTTTTCCTCTTCTTTCAATAGAATATTAAAATTTCTATATTGTTAGACTTATCAACAATTTGTCAATTAAAATTAAAGTTGTCAATTGATTTTACTCTCATTTGTCTCATTTCTTTTAATTTCATGAGTCCACAAGGCTATAATTAAATTCAACCCACTCGCTGTAGTCTCTTTAGTGGAAAGTCAATAAATTTTTCATATTTCGGTAACCTTTTATTTATTGACCGCTGCACATTTATTCCATATGTTGTACGATAAATCAGCCCTCTTATCTATGAAGTCGATTTCTCCGTGAGAAAATGATTGGATTGCACCTTCTGATGTTGTACTGGTCTCGCAGAATGATCTAATTTGCATCATTTCTTTATTGTTTTTATCCCTAGCCATATGAAGGCCCTCACATTGGTGGACTGAATCCCCTTAATAATATGGCAAATGGTTCCCCCTTTTCAAATTTACTTTTTTTGATAAAATGATTGTTGAATTGAGATATTAAGATAGTACAAATTTGCAAGTATTATCTAAAGGACTTAGAAGTTCATAAAAAAGTTTTCTATGATTATAACACGTGGACGTTCTTTTTCTTAGAATCAACGATCTCAACAATGAAATTGATAACGAAAAGCAGCATGTTGAAGATTTGATTTCAGAAAATGAAAAATTGAAAGAGCAGGTAGAACTTTGAAAAAATTCAACCTTAAAGTAAATCTTCTTCTATGTTACATGAATTGATTAATTAAATAATTTAATTACCTATTTAATTTTTTTATGCATCTATTTATTCACCTTTTTCTCTTGTAATGCTAGCTTCATTTCTTCCCATCTTTCAACTTGATTGATAAATAAACTTAAATATGATACAAACTTCAATTGCAACGCGCAGGTGTGTTGGTTCATTTTTAATTCGAGTTTTAAAGTTGACCCTGCTAATATTACGATTTTAAGAATATTTAGATGATCATTCTTTTGCCTTCATTTTAACTATGTGGTATATCTTACCTGTGTGTTTTTTTCCCTTTCCAAGTTGTCTGAGGTCACAAAGAGCATGAAATTAAAGTAAGTTTTCATTCAAGTATCATTCAAATTCAAATTACCAATTCATCTTCAGAAAAGGAGTGCAAATGCAAATTCGACACTATAGTAAACTATTTTCAAATTTCACGCAGTTTTCTTATTAAGAATCCTTGAAATTTTATAATCAATTGTAATTTGTGCGTTATTTATCGAGGTTATTCATTTGTTTTTTATTGTATTCTAAAAGTCGTATGATTAGTTATTCTTTTTGTTTTTCATTAACTAGATAGAATGAAAAAGACCTCCACGCTTGCTAAATTTTTTATTACAATGACCCGGTTTATCAACAAAATTTTCTTTGAAAAATGCCTGTTTCATGCAAATTAGCTGAACTATTTGAGTAGTTTAACTGTTTTATTTCACAATCATCTACTGTGTCGAACTGTTTCGCATAAGGTCATGTTTCCAAAAGTAGAGATCTGGTATAGGTTAAGAGCATTAAAAGATAGAGTTATTTCGTAAAAAGAATTCGAACCTAAATACAAAGACCAGAAAGTTTTAGAAGTGAATCAGATGGGCCGGCTGTTAACATTTCAAAATGAAGTGTCTTTAAAGGATTGCCTTTAAAGAAACATATTTAGAACTTCTGATCACAGATTGAGCCGGATTATTGATTTACACTGCAGAAATGAAACATATATCAACGTTTTCGATTGTTAGAAGTGTTAATCATTAATCATTGATCATTGATCATGGATCATTAATCATGGATCATTATCATTCAATTCGTATTATCTATAAAGGCTTGGTAATGATGATCTGAAAAGGATTCAAGCAGATCCAGGAAAGGTTTGTTGTCAAGGGATACCTCATCTTCTGTCCCCCACCCTATATATGCAATGAGATTTATTATGTTCTGACCAGAGAATAGAGGAAATGCATTCAGCATACATATGCTCACATCTCATGTCTTCTCAGGTTTTTCACCAAGCTTCAGTTTCAACTCATAGATATCTGATGGCTAACGATATCGATGCAATAGTAGGGCTTCCAAATGGTAACTGGAAGCTTCACTCAGTCACCTCAATGAAAATTCTTTTGTGCTTCTGTGTTTATGTCTAATTAAGAGATTGAAATAGTATCTTTGTCACAAGAAAATAGTGGTACAAATTAAAAAGTTGTCACTCATTTGCCTTGTCCAGTTGACCGTAATTGACCATTCCAGCATTGCCAATCCTTTCTTCAAACCATTCTCTGCAATTTTTATGTTTCGGGATGTATTAATGATCTTTTGAATAGGACTTTGATGATAACCCCCATGATGCAAATGAACAACAAATCAAAGAGTTAATGAGGTAGATGTTGTCTCATTTCCATTTTACTTTTAATCTCATTTTATTTTTCTTTTAATGTAAACATATACTTTTTTTACTATCTTTGGGGGAAATACCTTCAGCTCTAGTTCAACGAATGCAATTAATTTTTTTTACTGCATATATTTTCCATAAATATTTATCAATTTAAAATGCGTCTTTCCAATTTCCTATGTATTATCAGTGCCATTTATAAATTTTCGTACGTGTTCGTAACTCTTTATTAATTTTGTTATGTTTTATTTGTATGAAGAGTCTATGCTGTGAGTAATATGTTTTCTTGTTAGTCTTGTGGCTGACCTTGAAGACAGAGTTCGCAATTACACCAGTAAGTATCATAGACTATTATAGAATACAGTAACGGTTTTACAAATAGTTTTTCGCTAATTTTCTACTTATTTTTTGATAAAGATTGGGTACCGGTACATCTAAGAGGCTTTGTTAATGCTAACTTTTTTATCATCGCTGGTATCAAAATCCCTCCTGCTATTTTGCCTACATCTATTCAGTTTTTACAGGGGCTCTAGCATATATTCTAACAACGATTTATTTGAAAAATTTGGCAATATTTACTGCTCTAACATAGTTTTTGATGATATATTCTCATCAAATAAAAATTCTAAACTAGAATGCCTCGTCCGAATGTTTACGATAATTTGCAGTTTTGATTCGATAGATAAACCTGCATCGCATTAAATGACATTCTAACAGTTGATCAATCCAACCTTATAAAATTGGCCTTGATGTTGGTTTGTTTGTTTATGATTCAACTTTGTTGAAATCGTTGCACCATTCATATCTACACATTATTCTATAATTTTCAGTATTTTTTACTTAGACAGTGAAACTTAAAAGCAAGTATCTGTTTGATACTGAGAAATCCACAAACTTTGATATCAAGAAAAGTTGTCAAAGTTTCTCAGCCTAGTCATAATGGCAATGACATTTTTTTTTAGGACAACTTTTTGAACACGAAGAACTCATTGGAAACAAGGATGAAGAGATCTTAGAGAAATCTCAAGAAATACAGCGACTTAAGGTCTGTGCTGTTTTCAAATATCTCGAAAATAAAGAAATTTGCTTCTTTGTTTGTCCACTTACGATTGGGTTGTATTACTATTTTTTGAACAGGGTTTTAAATGATTTCCTTCATAGACTGAATATTTGGAGATAAAAACGAAGCATGAAAATGACTTACGAGAGGTTTTAGTAATGTTTTCATTTTCTGGTGATTCTCCTGGCACGGCGCAGGTATAATTATTATTTTCATTCAATTCATGTCAATTCAGTAAATTCAAATACAAAAGGATTTTGATCACAGTGTACTTGTACAGTAGAAGTAAATGATTGGCGATATAGAGAATCTGACTTTATGATCGATGCAGAAGTTAGCTGTTAGAATAATTGTTCCTTGATTCCACTATTTCTGTTCAGGCTTTCACACACGAAGCCGATGACGTGTTGTGATCTTCCTGTTGTCGTTCCATTGTTATAAGATTCTAGCCATCATTTTACCAAAGTCCATAGATCATTTCAAATGCGCAAGACTCCATTTTATTTCAATTTACTGCTCTCTCTAGGCCCTTGAAACTCCTTCTGTTGAGTATTTAAAGAAGAAATTTGAAGGCTTCATGGCTGCCGCCAAGTTGACACTACAAAATATGGTAATATTGCATTCTTTTTTTAAATATTCACGTTATTCACTTCTGACAGTTGGATTATATTCATTGTTAAGATATCCATTTCCTTCTCCCCTCACTGTTCTATTTGTATTTATTGCGTATTACCTTTACTTGATAATATTTAACGGCAAGATAGAAATTTTAAGGGCCTGTGAAGAAGACTAAAACCGGAACTCTAAATACTTACAATGATCAGTCACATTAACTTGTTTATAAGAAACGGGCTACAGGAAGTCCTGGCTATATCATTTAGTTTCTTATATCGCTGCCAAATGTTTCATATTTTTTGCTTTCTTGATAAACTCAATGTATAATAATAAATTTCGTTAAATGGATTGTTTGCCACTTTGTAATTCATTTTTTATCATGGAGCATTATATGTTTATGAACTGTAACGACATGGCGAATATGACACTATCACATTGTCAATTCGAGAATTTTCATGAATCAGATCAAATCAAATCAAATTTTTTCATTCAACAACAAAATTAATTACGGACTACAATTATAAAAGGTTCAAACACATTGATTAGGATTAACATAAAAATTTACAATTTTATCGAATGTTTTCAAGGACACTGAGACAAACCCAGAGGTTTTCGAGCCCAGTGCCCTTCATATTGGATCATAATAAAAAGACAATCAAGGAACAATGTTATTCAATTATACCAAATATTATACCTACATGATTTTAAAACATCGAGATTACTAAATTTATTCTATTAAAATTTGAAAAACAAAAAAAATGTCTTTTTGTTTGGCGTTGATTCATTTGCCCAACCAAAAGTGTGATAATTAAATTATAATGGTAGACATATTTTTGAAATTTGTTTCTCCCAGGGTATCCGTGATGGACCAATTGGCAGTGAAGGCAATGAATATGAGCAAGATGATGGATCAAATGGCAGGAACCAAGCGCAATTCGCAGACAGACATTTAGAAATTGGATTAGAACTAAAAAGGGACTCGAACATAGATACAAAGATGAAGTCGTTTGTAAATGAATACTGTCAAACGGACTTAAGAATGCTGGAAGTAGAAGAGGCGATACATGCATTTACTATGTTAAAAGCTTTGCAACACAAGGAAAGTGACGAGGATTGGTTCGATGAAGACAATCATGAACTTCATCATTCGCACCATGAGAATGGCGGTGGTATCTGTGCGAAAATTAACGAAAATAGAACTGATAGCAACGATGGTTTACCTGCGAATTTCATTGAAAATAGAGAAGGCGTTCTTTCAGATAAGGAGGGTGATTTACAAGACAATCCTGTGTCATCGGATTTTAGTTCAAGGACAATACCTGGATTAAAAGAGTATCAGGTTGAGAAAGATAAAATTGCTGAAAGGGTTTCAGAGGTTGGAGATGTTTTTGATGAGTTGATCTCTGGTAAAACAGAACAAACGACTGACCATAATACTATGAGAGGAATTGTTGACAGCACTTGGGAAAGAACTTCACAAAAACTGATTGACAATTCAACTGATGATTCTCAAAAAGAAAGGCTGGTAAATCGAAGGCCATTGACAAGGAGCGATAGCGTATCGACCGATGAATCGAATACCAGCGATGAAATGGGAGAGGTCGTTTTAGAATATTCTCCGAACGATCGCAAAACTTCCACCAAAAGTGAGTGCTCAACAGTTGACTCTGAGGTTTCGGCTGTATCGACAGCATCCAAACGCGCCCGTAGAATCGGCATTTCGGCAGAACCTGTACGCTTGCCAACCTGGACCGAGTTACGCGAATCGATAAAACTCAATCAACAAATATTTTTAGAAGAAGAAATGACAAACGAACAGTTAATTCGAACTCCAAGAAACTCAGTCGATGCGTTACAAATCAATGGAACGATGAAGGATGTAAATTATAATGAACAAAGAATAATTGAAAAAATTGATGGGATTGGAGTTACTGATAGTTCAAATTTAGCAGATACATCTATGGAATGGTGTTATGAATTTCCTTCAGAGCAAACGAATAAAAGTAGGCACTTCGATTCTTTTCGAAATGAATAATTAATTATTGGAAAAATTTCGAAGCAGTGGTAAACTAGGGTTAGGCCATGTTAAAAATGTAAGTAAAGGCCCCCAACAATTAGGCGCCAGGTGGAACATTAGCTCATTTTCAATCCAAGAAACAGTCAAAAAGTTTTAAGCTCAGATGGATTTCCAAATTTGTCCCTGAATTCAGCCAAACATTTGTTATACCACTGCATAAGCTAAAATAAAAAAAACCCCTTATATACGTTATTATTTAATTGATCACGTTTTTTAATACAAGGTCATTCAATGTAAAATGTTATAAATGTAGCCAAGCTCTATGGTTTTCCTAAAAAGAATTTCTAAATGTTTGAACAAATAGTTCTTTTTCAAGGCAATGATGTTATAGGAGTTAAGCAACGAAACGATGGCATTACTGTTGGAGGCAAAGAAAGCAGAAATTCAGTCACTAGCTCAGTTCATTCATTAGCTGAATCCATTCAGACGATAAATTCAAGTGCATCTTCAAAAATGGAAAATGCTATGAGAAGTAATCAAGGCACTGCAGAAGAAGAAAAGAGTATTGAAAATATTTCTGAAACCAAGGATAGATCGGGAGAGTTGAGGCGGGACCAATTATTACAAAGACATGAAGAACATTCAGCTATAAAGTAAGAAAATGTTGTAATGGTTCATCAGTTTATGATGTGAGTTTAAATGAGGTGTCACGCGATATCAAGGAAGTCCTTTTATAACCAAATATCCAATAATTTCTTTTTCTAATTGAATTGTTAATGATCATTTGTAAATACCATGTGCAATGGTTGTATATAGTGTCGTATATAGTGTCGTTTATGTTGTCACATAACATGATTTAAAATGTTAGGCGTCATTTTTAAAACAGAAAATGAAAAGGTCTTTCGCAAAATCCATTTGCAAAGCGCTTGCCTCGTGAAAACACAAGAATATCAAAAAAAAGAAAACGCTGTCAAAAATACTTTTATAAAATTAATATTATCCATATCCATAGTTTTAAGACAATGCTTTATTTTTAAGCTGGTTCTCTTTGCAATCGCATAATTATATTATTGCTTTTTCATATCGTTACAGCATTAGCCAAGTTGAAAAAGATCTAGAGGTATTTTTTTCTTTTTATCAAGTTATAGTTTCGTTTTTTTTGTATTATTGTCATTTTATGTTGATGTAAATTTGTTCGTTATGCCATAAAATTGATTGTCTGTCTATTGTAGAAACGATACAATACAGCTGTACTTTCCTTTAAAACTGATCAATATACCCTGCAAAGAAGACTTGAAAATCAGGTAACATCTCTTTTCTAATTTAAATGCATTGCTCTTCTGCATAACTATAGTCTCAGTGTTTGTATGCATGAAATTTTTGGTTTCTACGGTTTCCCTTAATTGCAAGTTCAGGGACAGTGTTGTAATTATGATAAAATTCAACAAGTATTGCACAATATCTTTTTCGTTTGCCCTCGCAGACAATTTCCTGTTATTTTTATAAGAAACAATAGTTCAGGGCTGTTTTATGGTTTTGATCTATTTTGTAGGATTTTCGCTACCACATTTTTGTTAAAAGTTTATTGTTTCTTGTGAGTCTTTAGATGCTACGATGCTACGTAGTTCAATTAAGCAATTCACTGATTCTTTACGCTTTATTTGCAACAGGAGCGAGCAAGAGATGTTGCTGAAAGTGGGATGGAAAGAGAAATTAGAAAGCTTACGGAGAAGTTGCAGGTAGAGTAATTTAATTCTATCAATGTAAATTCCAAAGCAATTCAACCTACAGGATGCATTCCAAAATAGACCTTTAAAGCAGGAATGGTATTAGCATCATCGCAGGAAAGAGATAAATCAAAGAATATATTCTATACAGTTTCATAGTTCAATTTTATGTTTGAAATCAAAGCAACAGAAATTTTTGTTCCTTCTATCTTCTAGTCTGCCGATAAACTCTCGTTCACAAGAGAATTAAAGGTAATTGTTTGACAACATCTTTTATTAGGTATTCAATTCATTTTATGATTTTCTCAAACGTTTCCAAATTTGATTTTTCTCTCCTTTCGTGTCACATGCTCCTCTTTTAGTTTTTGTATCAACACCATGTAAATCTATGATTGACTGATGTCTTGTTCTACATGTTTGAACTTTCAATTTCAGGAAATCTTAGCCAATCTTATAAGTCATACAGACATTTTACGAAAAGCGGGAATGAAAGTCTCTGCTCAAGCTGAACAGCATGGTTGCTTTCAACAGGTATTTATAACTTTGCGTATTCTTTACATGCTTGAATAGGAAACATTCTTATCTTAGAGCAGTACATTCTTTTATCAACCTCACATATCAGCTCCTGGTTTTAAACTTTCATACATGTAGATTTCAAGATTTTCATCCCAAAGTAATCGCAATGCCGTTGTGCTGGATTTTTATTCTGTTTTTAAGCAATCTTTTTCTCAATTTTTAGGAGTCACGAATTGCTCCAACAATAGAGACTTTAATAAGCTATGCAGAACACCTTAGGCTCTCCTTGGAAAGAAACAAGGAAGCAGAGGAAATAAGGTACCATCGTTTTATCTTTTGCCAGTCTCACACATTTTATAGTGATGAGGCTTCACTCCTAAGTCTTGATAGAAACATTTTTGAAGTCATACTTTAGAAGAACGATGCCAATATCATGTTTCTTTCTAGTCCCTGATCCAGTTTCTTGCCAGCCTCAGGCAATCCTTGTACCATTAATAAATTTGACTTATTTCCAACCCTAGCAATTTAATAGGAATACTTTGCTTTAGATCAAGATCATTGTTTTGTATCTCCTTGCAGGAGCAGAGAGACCAGTAACATTGATTCTGACTTTTTATTGAGGAAAGGTTAGTTATTCTAATTTGTTTTTGTTTATATTGATCTGCAAACATTCTCCTTCTCCTAATAAACTTTTAGTAGATGTTAAGTAGAATACAAATTGGCAGTTTAGGACCTACCACAAAAGCTAACACTCAAAAAACAGTGTGGTTTTACGGCTAGCAATAGTGACGAGAGGTCCTGAGATTATATACGTTTTTTAAAATTTTTGAATAATTGATGTTTCCCTGCGTAATTTTAAGCTGTCAAAATTTGTGAATAGAGCTTTTTACTGCTTACCATTTCCATTTCGATCCTGATGTTGATTACCGATTGTTGTATTTAGACATTGGCATTAGCAATCAGAAGTATGGTTTTTGCAGGAAATGCAGCGGTAAGTTTGCTTCATTTTTGATTCATTTATGTACTTAAACTGTTGAAGTGTTCATTTAATAACAAAGAACAGCTCGTGATAAGAGACATGTAATTGTATATATGGTATTATAAATGTGTTACAAATACGAATACGTTTTCGTGGCCAGCGCTTCTATGCTTATGCTCTATTTGATCTATAATTGTTTGGGATAGTTACTCTGCAAAAAATACGAAGTACTCAATGCCAGTAGAAACTCAATGCATTATCATTTGATGATGGATGATTGTGGCTATGTATTAATACACGTTTCTCTAATAAAAGGACGCCTCAAATACGAAGATGTGCATGAAATAAAAGAGGAGGTTGAATTTGAAGAGGAGAAAGGCAGGGTAAATAAGTCAGCATTATTTTACACTGCATTATTTTATCAAATATTGTTTGCTGTTTTAAAATTTGGTATCTTGTCGAGTTTGAAAAAATATAAAATTCGTTTCTTTGTTCTATAGCAGCGGAGTTTCGAATTCTTTGTCCTGAAATTCGCTCAATAGCATGGGAGTATCCCACACTTACATATTTCCGTAGCTCTTGGGATGATGAGAGCAGGCTTCGGGATACTGAAAACACTATTTGAAAGTTGATAACAGGGAGCATCACATTTATTAGGCTTATGACATTTACCTGCAATGTTGTTACGTCTTTGTATTTTGACACTGTGCAATTCACGTCAATCGGATGTCATATGTTATGCAATCAAATAAACAAGCAACGTATCTTATTCATATTTTAGAAAGAAAAGTCGAATTCTTTGACATTTTTTGGTCTGGCATCTTCAATTCTTCGGGAGAGAAAGCGTACACCACAAATGATTGATTCTGATATGGAAAAAGAACTAACCTTCGAAGAAAAAGAAAGCTTTGCAGTGAAACCAGATATTTTAAATTATTCAAAGAATGAAACAATAACAGAAGAAAAAGAAGAGGAAGAAGATAACCAAGTAGAGTGAGTAGAAATTTTTGATTTTGTATAAGATTTCCAAAAGATGCAAAAACAAGTTAACAATGAAAACCGTTGGAAATAGCTGTTATAATCAAGCTGAAAGCGCAAAGCAGAAATCAGGCTTTGTGGGTCGGTTTATTTGACACGACTATCTTCAAAGCCAAAAAGGTCACTCTTGGCAACTGTTTACTGTGATCACGACAGCAAATGATTACTTTCATGTTAGGATGCATTTTCAAGCAATGCTTTAAGATGCTTTTGATTTCAACAGATGTTTAATCTTTTAGGATTCAAAGACCAGGCAAATCAGTATGCAACTGCTTAAGTATGGTTTTGCGTTTCCTTGTATCAGTGGTGATGTTGTCAATCGTCTTATTCTTATTTGCGAATTACGTAGAACTCGACCTCACGCGAATGATCAATAACTGGAATGAACAACTAATGATGTACAGTAAAAGATTTTTCAGTAAAAAAAAAGAGAGCCTTTAATATTGTTAAATGTTCATTTATAAAGTTAATTGGGGCTTTTGTTCATCGTTTTCCTGTCTTATTTAAATTATGTTATGGTTTTTTTAAACATCCAGGGTTTTCAACAAATTGATTTAACCGTTGAAGTACAAGTGATTTATGCAGTCAAGTCAAAGTAAGAATGTGTTGAATAGATCAAAGAACTTAAGAATATGAAGTTTTACATATTGACTAAAAGCAGGTAAAGATAAGGTTCGAAACGTGCGTAACGATGCTTAACCGATGCTTGATTGCTACTAAATCGATGCTTAGCTAGTGTTCATCTAGGTTACCAAAGATTTCAGACTCACTCGTGACAAATTAACTACTACCGGTAATAGTAAATAATTATTATCATTTGTGCTTCACAAGATCGTTAGTTTTAATATACCTTCCTTATAGATTACAAAAGTTTATGCAAATGTAATATAACTTTCAATGTTGCTTCAAGCCCCTAATGATACTTAGAAAGATCCAATAGAATATATTTATGACGTTTTTGCAGCCCTTTAATCTCAGATACTCAATCAGTATGTGACGATTCGTGTTCAGATGTGCCTGTATGTAAAACTGTGCAGTCTTAATTGATTATAGATAAGAGATTTGATTCACCTTATAGATGTTAATAACGATAATTTAATTATAATTACGATGTTGATATTAAACTTTTACTGAAACCAATCGTTCTAATGCCTTGAATTTCTACAAATAAATAATACATTGCAGAACACGAACGCAAGCAGAAATTTAGTTGAAGGCGTGTGCTTCCTGCAAGAAGTTAGAGGTTTTATTGGCCTCTTACATTGACATAATTTATCATGCGTTTAAACCGTCTGACCTGGTCACCTTTTCAATCATGTTAACCCCTATGCTTTATATTTTCTACGTTTCACAAGATTTTCGGTCATCGAAGGTTTTTACCTGCACAGAGTGGCCATGTAACAAATCTGTTTTGTGTTTGATTAAAAAAGACAAAGTATTAATTTAATTGTTTTAAAACACCTTATTCCATGCCAATGATCTTGCCCTGTAGATGTAGGCTACGAAGGAGCAAAGATAAAAAAGCTATTAATGGTAAATAGAGCCAATGCGCATAATTTTATTATTGCGGCAGGTATAACAAAACAAAGTGCCACCCGCTGCATAAAGAAATAATAATGCGGTACATGTCAAACCAGGTGTTTCATAAATTAAAGCAATGTGTAATCATCTGATATTAGCTTGCTTTTTTGTGTAAATGGAAAACCCTGTCTTTTCTTTTCAGTGGTATTTCATTTCAGTGGGATCTGCGTTGGATCACCACATTCACTATTATCAATAACATTGAACTCGTAATAACACATCATGTCTTATTCAATGCAGTCATTTTAGGAAACCAAATTTTTGAAAACCTGTGACTACCAAGTTGGATTCAACACTGGAAAAAAGTTGATGTTATGAAATAATGCTCAGAAGTTGGCGCAAAGCCAAAATGCGTCCTTAAAAGTCTGGGTTATATGTAAAAAGAAAAATGGCACGTTTTTGTACTAAATGAGAATCTGCATGAGGCCTGTGAATAGATATTTTAATTATCACAAGTTAATGAAGCAAGAAATTGAGAGATTCGTAGCATAAGCTTGGCATGATATATAAGATTGGAGATTGGATGTGCTTGATAAACGAAAAATATAGCTAGATTTATTCTAAGAAGGGCGGTAGTTAAACATGAAGAGCATTACACTCATTGGAATAAATTGTATTTGGTTCACGAATCTCCCAACTTATTGGCAGCTGAAAGACGACACATTAGCTTGATTTTGAAATTCTTATGTGATAACCCCCTAGAACCAAGAGGTTTTCGTGTTTTATGTTATCAAGTAAATTGCTTTGAATTATTACGCAACAAGCAATCCTACTCACATCGTCATATTCCTCACACAAGAAATGGCATTTATACATCTGGGTGTTGATTTATGAACATTATTCTCCATCCATAAAAAAAATGTGCGTAAGCCAATGTAAAAGATATGGCACTTATCTGAAAAAAAGCACTTATCTGTAACATTATTTGATGAATATTTGAATGAAAAGGAAAAATGTTAATTAGTAATTAACATTATGAATCATTTCATAAAATATTGCTCTAGATAACATAGATATCACTTCCAAATCTCTCACTTCTTGTTTTGGCGATCTCAAAGTTGAATTACTGAAAAAAAGTTTCTCACAAAGTTGAATGAATCTGTTTTTATGCTTGACCTATTAAAAGTATTACCTTTATTCATTCTAGGCTATTTTTGATAAAGACAATACTGAATCAATCAGATTTATGAAAGGATTTCCATTCTCGTGACATAGTTCAATAAAATTGTTACAAAGTTCCATTTGCTCATCTTTTAAAAGTTCAAAGCAGCATCAAATAGTTTGAAATTACTTTTGCCTTTATGTCAGAAATCATCCATTTAAACAGATAAATCCTTATATCTTGTATTTTACATCTTTAGAGGTAAAGTAATTGATGAGATCTACTCATTCGAGCATTTGTCTTTAAAACGTTCTATTTTAAAGCTATTTCTGAACGTTTTTAATTTCGCACCGCTGTCAATTAAATATTGGATAGAGCAAAATGCTTTAAATATAGTTAATATTTTGGCACTGAATCAATTCACGCCATCATTAACATTGTTATTTTTATCAAAATCAAGATGCCGTGCAAATGAATAGTATTGATCACATGATCAGTTATGCATACGTAAACGCGGTCGGGTTCTCCTTGGGGTGGATGGAATTCTAGGAAATACGCTCTACTTGACGCGGAGTGAAATGTTTCTTTTAATTTGGTTTCATCCTTGTATTTAAATGTATCTTGACATTATTGTATGCTAGATTTTCGCTAACAAAGCCCTGGAATTTGGTGTGCTATCTTATACTCTATCGTAAGAAAATTATTCGCATCCAGAACATTTTTAAAATTGTAAATTTTAACCGAATATAATTAAAAACTTTTCGCCCAAATTTATTTCCCGTTTGATGTTGCGGTCACGACACTTTGCTGCTGCGCAGCAACAGGTCATTTGATTGACAGGAGTCACTATCTAGAAAGCTCACACGGGAGAAAACACAGATCAATCGAAAGTAATGAGAATAAAGGTTTGAAATATAAATGTATGAAAACAGTTTTTTATCAATAGAAAATCATTTATTTATTAACGTACAGATATTGAATCGTTTTGGCCTTGTATTTTATAGGTTTGGTTGACTAAAAAGAAACTACGCATTTCAAAGTGAAAACTTGTTGGCGGGCGAGTTTAAAGTCCTCTTTGTTCAACACACGGTGGCTGTGATGCGTGAAGAATAGCCTTGAAGCCTCAGGAATATACAGCCGTTTCAATGTGGAAAATGTAGTAAATAGTGTTACTTAGAACGGCAAAAACACAAAAATTTTGTCAAATAAAGGAGGAAAATCATTACAGGGTGGTCTTTAGATGCTTCGAAAGCATTTTCAGGTTGTTTTTGTTCATCATTAACCAATAAATAGCCGGTGAGAAAAGTTCATATGCGTAGGTAAGTTTGTGTGTCACCTGTTGATTGTACTGGTTTGATAGTAAATGTCATGTTCCTCAATCATGTGCTGGCAGAAGGCATTTGGCCCCCGTTCAATTTTAATAGCTGTATATTTTCGTTAAATTCAGTTTAAAAAGCGTTTGAAATTGTCTGAGTCATTACAAGGCGCGATTTATTTAGTACAAAATGTCTAGAGATTTGCTGTCGTTTCATCTCACCAAGTTCATGTTTGTTATTTTATCTGATATGTTTCAGATAAATTCATGAATTAAGCAATCCCCCTTTTGACGCGCAGTCAACCTTTACTTGTCTTAAGATTTAACTAGAAAGGTAGTATTTTTTATTGCCAAGGTCACCTAAAGTCCTTTGCAAAATTTTGTAGCAACTAGTGATTAAAAGTAGCAAGAAGGTTTTGTCTATTTCTGATCAGTTGTGTTCTCAATCTTGATAATATCTAGCTACTCCATTTGGAAAATATATTAACGTTTAAAAAACAAATTTGAATCGATATAATCAAGTTTTGCAGAGAAATTAATGATTGACTTGGTTACTTGAACATGAAACACTTAACCATTTATTTGCTGTACTCATGTTAGCCTTGCTTATGTTATGGGCAATATTCCTGCAAGTTCATCTGTTGATTGCCTTCTTGATTATAATCAAACAGAATCCATAGTTCTTTTGAAAGGTTCGAATAATCTTAATTGTGAAAACCTTAAATTTCTCACGAACAGGAGATGGAAAATGTTAGATTTATTTTTTGACTTGTGTGTACCCTCCCCGAAAAGCATGACAGCGAAGGCATAGCCAAGGATGGCTTGTGGGTCAGTTAAACCTTCATACAGTTATTTACATTGATTGAATGCACACGGTAATGATAAATGGATAAATGCACAGAACCAAATGCTCCCAGAGCCGGTCTCTCAATTCCTTCGTTTCACAGGTAAGATTCCAGGAAGTAGCTTGAAAAACATCTGTAAATAACGAGCTCGCTTTCGCTGTTTGAAAGTAGGTTGAGTTCAAATCTTTTGTTGTCATCTTTTCGTATTTTGCCATAGTTTGATATTTTTGTTTAGATTTATCGATTCAGCGTGCGGTATCTAGAGCCCCCATTTTAATCATGTTTGTAATGATGTACAATGTGTTTAATTTTGCCATTTGGCAGGGGTATTTCGCTTAAATTTTCACCAATAACGAATTTTTGTATCCATTCTTTTGTGTTTGTAAATTCGTTAGACCAGTTGGAGAATCTTGTCAATGTTTTAAACCGTTTATCATGGTTTATGTACAAGTTCAAAATTTATAGTTGGATATAGGCAGTCAGATGAGCGAATGTCATTTGTCAACTTTTATTAGGTCATCCTTTTCAATGTCTTATTTCTTTTTCGTGTTAAATGCACAGATAATTGTATGATTCTGGGGAGAACGACCCTTCTGATGTCTTTGAATTGTTCCCAAAAATTCATTATTCACACGAAAGTGCTGCATTTACTTACGGCTGCTTTAACCGTCTCGTTTAAAAATTGAATATTTATATGAAAATAAGAAATTACGTATGAAATTTCTCCTGTTCTCCATGTTTTTAAGTGAATGGGGATTTGAAGAAGAAACAGACTTTGGTTCGCTTTGTTCTTGGCCTAGCGTGTTCAAGCGCCTTCTTTGTTCAAAATTGCAAACGTTGTTCCGTAAAACTACAACTGTCATACTTAGGATATCGAAATTTATTGTGTATTAAATCATTCATGTTCATTCCCATTTAGGTTTTACCAGCCAGCGATTTGATGGGATTTGATGTAAAATGGACAGGCGCTCAAGAGATTCAGCGAACTACAATCTGGACTATCAGAAGTTCATTCAAAATTTACAGAAATTTCACGGAAGTAGAGGGTAAGAATTGTTTACAATCTTTATGACAATAGCTGTTTTATCCTACTTATCAATGAAAAGCCTTTTTAGTTTAATCTTCTCTATTACTTTCAGTTTCTTTTGTTTATCTGAACTGTTATTTTAGTTTCAGTATCTAGTTGGGGTAATGAATTGTTGTTAACAAAGGCATTATTATTGAGAGTTATCACCATAAAATGTCAATGACAAATTATACTATCAGATGTTACTAAAAGGTCAACTTTGCTTCCAATTTTTCAAAAAGTGTTGAAAATCTTAAATCTAAAATGCAGTAAAGTAAATCCATCCCTAAAATTAGAAAAAGGGATGATTGTTTTCTTGTCTACTTCCTCCAAGTCTGATAGCATTATGCTCATTTCACAAAATTCCCTTCAAAGGCTCATTAAATGTGCTTTACCTTTTTTTGAAAATTTAATGTTACTTGATAGGGTTGAAAAGCTAAGATTGCCCTTTGCCTTCATGCCTGTATAGAATCAATAAAAACAGTCCTCAATATGTGGATCAACCTGCCTTCTCATATCAAAAGAACACACTATTTCATGTATAGGTGAAAATATAACTTGGTAAGGCCACAACGAAACATTGCATTCTAATAGGCATTTTGAATTTGTTATTTCTCCGATAAATGCATGTTATAAACAATCATGAAAGATTGAAAAATTATCATAGAAATCTTTGATAGATAAGAGAACTCAATTGAGGACAGATAATTTGAGTAGTGAATGCAATGAACCATCAACAACGTAATAATGACAAGATAATTTATGAATTGAAAAAGAAGCAAATGAAAACCAACAATAAGTGTTTTAACAAAGAATTAAAAGAGTTCTAAGAGTCAGTGCATTAGAGTCAATTAAAAGAGTCAGTGCATTAAAAATTGAAAAAGTTGCATCATTTGAAGTATTGTAAACAAACCATTAAAATTGCAAAAATAATGCAAAATCTTAAGAAGAATGATCTCTCTTATTATTCTAGATCTATATTTAAAAGAATTCCGTTTTTTGGTGGTAAAGAATTAGACCTTTTCTTGTTATACAAAACTGTAACTTCACTTGGCGGATGTTCAAAGGTATGGTTTTATAGCATTTGATTGGTTTGCTTCATTTGACATCTGTATCATTTATTAATTTTTAGTAACATTATTATCTTTGTAGTGTAGTTGTTTGCTTGTATTGTTAGACACATAAATTGTATGAGAAAATTTAAATTATATTAACTGAACTGAACTGTAAAAAAGCAAAAATGTAAGTTAGCATATTGAAGTGTTTTTTTTCTAAACAACAACCAAAGATTTATATCTTCTTAGAATTTATTTGAGAGAAAGTTCAGGCATTATTTTAATGATATGCCTTAACATTATTTTTTGAAATAGGACTTATTTTTTGATATTTTTCATTTTTTTGTGGATAGAAGGATTGGAAAACTAAATAAAGCAACATAATATGCTAGATGATCATAACAAGAAAGGGCTTTAGTATTCTAAATAAGAAAATTCCAATTTAACTTCATATATTTCTCTAACATATGAACAGGGACCTCTTCACCATTACATGCTGAACTTATCTGACAATTTTGTGTTGAGGAAAATGCAACATAAATGAGACATTAAACCCTTTGATATAACTTCTGAAAAGGGTGATTTAGTTTCCATCTATATGTATCTTGTTCCCATGTTTTAAGACATAGATAAAAACAAACCAAGTCACATTAGCTTTGCAAATCCATATCTTCAATCAAATGTAATCTACTGCAATGTAATATGGCTTTGAAATCTGATCTATTAAGCTACTAAGCTTATTAAGCTGTCTCTATATTCATTTTTTTATTTTTTTTACTTATGTCATATTCTCAGGTCACTGATGAAAAGAAATGGAGAGAAGTAGCAAAATGTTTCAATCTTCCTGCTAGCTGCACTAATGCTGCATTCTCTTTAAGGCAATATTACTTAAGGTGAATACAACTTTGCATTGTATGGTTGCTGAATTTTTTGAATTTACTGTTCTTGACCTTCTTACCATTGTCTGATGGACTGCTTCCACAGCCATCTTGGGAACCACCTCAATGCCTTCTTTCTCAACACCCATCCCACCCCCAAATTTTGCCTTTCCTTTGAAGACTTCTCAGAGTCGTTAGTTTTCATAACTTTTTGCAAGAATTCTCCATGAATTTAGACTTTTAATGGATTATGCTATTCTTCATCCAAGGTACTTAGCTTCCTACGAAAGGATTCACTTTTTAGGAGAAGATGGTGATGACAACTCATTGGATCTTAGAAGGGCAGCAAGTTCGTCTTTCTTACAACCAACTGTTAACTTTTTTCAAAACAACATCCAAGGTGAGGTCCAATGTATCTTTTTAGCCCCCTTACAAATCCATAAATTTACATTGTCAAAGAAAGGTTTTTCCTTTTGTTTTTATTTTTGGTTGCATAGTTATTGCTATCATTGTTTCATTTTAAAATTTTGTTCACATCTATTTCCAAAGTTTTCTTAAAATTAACATGCTAGATCCATTTTTATCCCAGAACCATCAAGGAAGATAGTTGCAGGACCTCTAGGAGGTATGTCTTTTAAAATGTATACATAATTATCTATTATTTTCCAGTAAAATGGTCATTTCCATTTACCCTGGGATTTGTAGAGAACTTTTTATGTTTTGGTTTTTTAGAGAAATTGACATTTGTAGTTGAAATTTTGTAGTATATGCAAATTTTTCGTTGATCAGCATGCTGAGAATATTGTCTCAGGTAGAATTTTCATTTCTGTAGTACCAGTTTTGATTCTAATGCAATATCCATACAAACTTGATTGATTAATGAGGTTCACGATGCTCATCAATGCTCATGTGCATTGCATTTAATTTTCTTGTTTCACATTATGATGCTTCTCTTTAGAACCAAGAGTAAACAACTTTGATCGTTTGATATTTTCATTGATGAGCGGCCTCCCAAATGAAGTTGACTTTGCATTAAATATCTGCACCTTGTTATCAAATGTGACAAACTCAATATTCAATTTAGCAAAGGTTTGTATTAGCTGTGCTTTAATGTGTAAAATTGTTTAAATTGAACCATAATTTTGGTTATCAATCCTTCCATGCTGGAAAATTAGCTTCTCCGGTTTTTACAGCCAAAAGGGAGACAAAGTCCATATTTTTGTTTATTATGTGATTAACATAAGAGCTTGCTAAACCTACATCGAACCATGCTGTTGACCTAAGCCATGACTTTCAGGATCAGTAGAATATTGCAGACATTACCATGGCAAAAAAATTGTGACCATTTTTATAAGTGATCTACCTTCACAAGGAAGCACATGATATTTTCATATGCTGTGATCAAATTATCTTACTGTTAGCACATTCAGATGTGATTGGAAGATTTGTCATTTTTATTTTGATCAGTTTGGGCTGTTAAAGAATAATAAGAGTACAGATAACTTAGACAGCATTTTCAAATAAGTTGTTATGGAAAGTTTCAAACAACAAGTTTCTCTCAGCATACTTTCTTTGGTAGACCATTGATGACAACTTGTTAGTAACTTGTTAGTGATTTTTTGTAAACAGGCACCAACGATCGTGGAGCTTATGCTTGCTCATGTTGGAATCTTTACTGAAGGTATTTTATATATTCAAACCACTATATATACTGTTACTGTTCCTTTCCTTATCATTCATTTTGATTGTGTCCATTGCCATATTATCTTGGTGGTTACCAACAATGGATAAATGCCAATTTTATTTATGTTTAATGGTTTATTGTGCTCCTTTTTTAATGCATAATTTCTTTTGAATACCATTTGCATTAAAAAAAGGAAACGGAAAATTTTGAAAAAGGGGTTTAAAAGACTTTTTTAAGTAATACTTTTGGGTTTGTATTTCAGGAAAGGTTTCAATGAGAGATCTATACAAAGAATGGTACCAAGATTCAGACCGTGATTTTGATAAGGTATGCAAATCTCAGTTATATCTTAAAACACTCATTGGTACCCATCTATAAGCCATTGTTTTGTTAAGTTATAAATCTGTTAGATTTGAGCAGAAGATTACTATTCATTGACTGACAGTTTACATCAAGACATTTGCAAAAACAGCAAGATTCCATTTATTGTTAGATCATATAATGGCATCTGTACCTTTAGGTAAATAGCAGCTGGTATCAATACGTTTTCTTGTTTGCTTTGCTGATTTTATTTTTTGATTCTATTTTCAAGTTTTGGAGAGAATCAATTGATGATGAAACAGTTAAAGAACTCTACAATTGTTCATGTGGTGAGTATGAATCCATTCACAAAATCATCTTACTGGATACACTTTAGAGTTTTATGTACTCAAAAATTAATAATTTCAAAATTGTTAATATTGTTTTTAAGGATGAAAGCCACAACGAGCCACATTTGACAGACAATAAGAAATTTCATTTCATTTCGACACATCCATCTTCACTGGCTTGTTTCAGAATTATGGATGTGTCTAAATGAAATGAAATAATAGAAATGTCTTTTTTCTGACTCTTCTTATTTATGTATCTGTCAAATGTGGCTCGTCCTGGCTTTCATCCTTAAATTCAAATTAAAGCTGTGTTTTCCACCTGATGTTAATATTGTGTTGAAATGTTTTAAAATTCAACACTTTAGTGGTCATTTTTAAATTTTGGTATTCTCCATCAGGATGTGCTGAATCAGAACCATCAAGCGAATCATTGAATTTGTTCAGTGATGGTACTTCTAAATTAGGTGAATCAGTGGAGGCCAAAAGGGCAAATCAGGTTAGTAGGACATAATGTATTCAATTGAAAACAATCTCGTTCAGCAAATATGATGATCTTTTCCTTTGAAGCATTTGTAAACATTCATTTTTATTTTATGTTCAATCATTTATTTTCCGTTTGTTGTACTAGTTTCATAATTAGGTAATAAAGTTTTTATCTGTGTTATTTATAAATAGATCTGTGTGATTTTGCACAATTTTTCCTATGAAGAACTCAATCGCCTCTTCATTTCGTCACATTCAACCTGCATCAGGTTTGTTTTCTTTTTATTTCTCTGTTAATTGAATGCCACAAAAAATATCTGCAACAGACCAATGCTTAGTTCTTCCAATACTAGTTTATGTTAAAGGTTAACCATTTTTGTGAGATAACATACAACAGGATTGGAAACTCTCCATTAAAGACCAGTTAAACAACTTTTTGCTAGAGCTAGAGGTAAAACAACTTTTTGCATATTATGATGACTGTTTGCTTTGAAATTTTAATTTCTTTGTCATGATTTTAGAAATTAAATCATTGTAGGTTCCTATTGCTTTGTGCTGGCTCAAAACTGATGTCATTGAGAAAAACAGCATTGGATGCATTAGATAATGTTACTGATAAGGTAAATAGAAAGCCTATCATATTTATAAGTGTAAAATCGTATTTTCGATTATTCTCTACGAGATATTGATTCAAAATATGCAACACATCAACCTTTAGGTAAAGATGTTGTAAAGATTTTAATACAGTTATTAGTATCAGCATCATTATAAGATAAGGGTCTGACAATGGAACAAGATTGTTGTAATCTAGCATTGTTACTAAACCTTAGTCTACTTGTAATTTTAAATATGATGTCATTTCAGATGACCCTTGGTATTTTACAAGATAAAGAAACACAAATTCGTTTACGAGTTTTGCATAGTTTTATATTTTCAAAGGATAGGACACGCAAAGTTCGAGGTGAGGGAACATGTTTACACTCATTGCAATGCATATTGTTATGATAAACATTACTTGCGGTAAATCATCTCTGTGAAGATATTTTAAGTAACTTTCGATTTGATGCAGTTTTTCTAGCAAATTTTGCAAAGCCACAACGACCAGCTGTTAATATGTGTATATTTTTTTTACTCCAGCCATCAGCATTTTGGCAAAACTTAGCGGTCAACAAGAGAACGAAGATGTTCTCAGCGATGCCCTGCCTCAAGATATCTATGAAGAGCTTATAAAATGTCTTACTATTCCAGATATTCAGGTAAGGAGAAAATGTTCTTTGATCATATTGGTATAACTCTTTGTAAAAGATCCCTTTGTTTGTATTTAACTTGGTAGCAAGTCTGGGAAGGAAGAGCAGTAAATGATGACCCTATGCTAGTGATGGTATTCAGCAAATGTAAATTATGATTTTTTAATTTTGAGATGCTAATAATTTGTTCTGTTGATAATTTCGCAAAAAGTACAGGGACTTTCGTTGCGCATTGAGTCCAGCAAATAACTTATAAACAGCCATATTAAGAGTAAATTTTATTTCACAGCTCATCTTAAATTCTTTGGACGCCTTGTATTTCCTGTCTGATTTGGGAGAAGCTACGGCAACAGCAATTATAATGGTTAACAGAAGTATTGGTAAGTTATATAACCTTGCTTTGCAATACAAAAAGCGTTAAAAGGCAAAAGGTGTAAAACACAAATTTTGAAAATCTTATGGTAAATAATCATTCGAATATTGTTTAATTTGAAGATTCATAGTTGAAAGGTAGGCAGTTAGTGGCTATATACGGAGAAGAGGAAAATAAGTAGTGTTATAGGAAGAAACTGATTCTGTTCTAGGTAACAGAAGTTGATAAGGCCTTGTTTAGCAAACCGTTTCTTAAGATTTCAAATGATTGCATTAACGTTAATATGTTCACAGGAATGCTGCAAAATAGAAAAAGAGAAGCAAAACCACACAAAAATATTCATAAAAACATGTGATTTTGTATGATTATTAATATTTTATCACGATAAACTACCGCGACGAAGAGCTTACAACTGTAAGATTCAACAAGCTGTTGTCTTTAAAATGTGTCCACCTTTTATGAACCAAGAGCAGAGCATTGAATGCGAGTGTTTGTGTTTAAAAGCGACACCCAGCATAACCTGCATAAAGCATTTTGTAAGTGAAACTCTTTAGTCCTCTAGTCTCTTTTGTCGTCTGGTTAAACTGATGATATTGTTTTGTAGATATATTGGTATGTCTAGTCACTGTCCATGCTGAATCGTATGGTAATAGAGCTATTGCTGGATTCCGAATTGTAGAAAACAAGAATTCAGTACATGCGCAGAAGCATAGTGGTGTGCCGCAAAATCACCAAAGAAACATCGCAATTCAGCAGATGCAGCGAAGTTATGCACAACTGCATCCAATTGCTCAGCAAATGCCAATACCCCAAGGTAATTATAAGAATTTAAGCATTTGGTTGATTTTGACCAATAATGGTACTATGGAGCTTTTGATTGCCAATCAGTTTACTTTTTATGCAAACGATTTTACGACGTTATTTAGAAATGAAAGAGCTAAGTGTCAAATTATTGTCGAATTATGCACGGTTGGTTTGGTGTGCAATATAATTTCATTTTCATTTCATCGTTTTAGTTCGTCCGTCTCCAAAGCCTCAAATGCCTTCAAATTTCCCCCCTGTGCGACCTGATACTCAAAAGCAAGAGGAAAATGAAGAAGTTGAGCCAGAAATATTTTCAGCACGATGGTATTGAATTCTAGTCTTTGGAAGAAAACTTTTTATTTTTATTTGTGATGACTCAATCAGCTATAAACGTAGCTTATACCTCATTCAATATGAAGATTATTGTCACCACCGAAATCTGTTTCATTTATCCAATTAAATTATTTTCTGGTGATCTGAAGAATTCTTCTTTGTTTTGGACAATTTTTATTTTTATACATTCAACCTTGTTCTGCAGGATCAGCGCTTTCTACGAGCTGGCACCTGGAAGTGAAATTAAAAGGTCTCAGATTTATGCTGATTATATCGAATCATGTAAAGAGCTGGGTCGCAAAGGAGTTCTTAATGCTCAAAGCTTTTTCAAAATTCTTGGGTACGCATTTGTTATTGCTTCTAATTATTCATTCTTATCATTATCATCATCATCATCAATCATCATCATCATCATTATCAATCATCATCATCATCATCATGCTTATCATCATCATCATCATGCTTATCATCATCATTATTATTATTTTTAGTATCATCATCATGTTGATTATCAATTATTATTTTCTAGGCTTGTTATCCCCGCTCCTTATTGGCGGCCTTCAGACAGTAACGATCCAACAATTGCAGGAATTAAGAGGCGCGCCAGTCCTCTCCTTGTAAAAAACAAAAGTGCAAGACCTCCTATTCGAATCCCAGATGTAACGTCCACGCAAAGCGATCAATCTGTTCCTGTGCGTCCTATTCCTGTCATGCCCTCAATCACATCACAGTCGCACTTCCCCCCGCGAATGCCGTTCAACGCTCAACCAAATCCACTAACAAGTTTAAACAATCCAGGAGGTTTTGCAGGCCATATGCAAGGTCCCAGAGCAAACCCTGCTAGTACCGTTACAGGACAAGTGCCTACCTCAGTTATGCCGATGCCTTTAAACGGCCAAGGACTTCCCCTAAAACTATTAGAGGAACATGTTAATTCGCAAGGACAGAGTAAGAGTTTACAGAACAACGAAAAAGCAAAAAAGTCGATGGATGCTGGTATAACGAAGGCAGACACTAATGCACCGCCAGATCAACAACCGCAGCCTCAGGTTTCTAAACAGGCATCAGCTCAGGTATCAGTCGTTTCCCAACCAGTTTCAGGAAATGTCTTACAAGGTCAACCAATCATAAGTAACCTGGCTCAGATACAACAAAGCAGTTTGCTGCAAGGGACCGTTCCTGGTATTGCTGTGAGTACTCCGGGTGCTAATGCTGTGGGAAATCAGAACTCACTTGAGCCGAAGTTAAATTCACAACAAAAACTGACCTCAAAAGAAAGAAATGAAAGGAAAAAAGCAATGAAAGCTGCACGGGATATGATTAATGCTGATATCAAAGCATCAAATCTTGATCCTCTTACGCAATGCCAGAACCTTACAGAAAGGATTCAGAAAGAAATGCAACAACATTTTGTACAGTTTCATGTCCACCAACAAAGCATACAAGCTATACAGGCACAGTTACAACAGTTAGTGTTGCAAAACCAGCAGCCTAAATTACCACAGAACGTCATGGAAGATATCCACTCTCGCGTACGTAGTCATCATGCCCAAATGCAAGCTCATTACCAAAAACTGCAACAATTACAGATTCTTTTGCAGCAAGTTAAAATACGAGTAGCGCAAGAACAAAAGTTAAAAGAGCAAGGTGGCTCGCAAGATAGTACAACTGAAACAGATAGTATAGCAAAGACACCAAAAACCCCACGCATTCTTCGAAAGCAACCTGCAAGCAGTATGGCACCAAATGCAGGATCATCCTCTGGTCAAGTAACGATCCCTCAAGTACAGCAGTTGCAACCTACATCTGTTGTCGGCTTCGTACCAATGCAGCAGATAAATTCAACACAGGTTGTTGCGCCCAGTGCTACTCAACAAACGCAGCAGATGACAGTTCTACCATCATCTCAACCTAGCCAAATGGCTAATGTGTCCACTATAGTAGATGGCGAAGGACCATCATTAAGAGTAGCAGGAGGAAGTTCAAATTCAGATGTTACGCCATCTCAATCATCAGGAATCCCGGCTCAGGTCACTTTTCTTTCCAATGCTGCTGCAATGCAAGCACAGACTTCAGGCGTCCATGCTGCAACAATTACAACTCCAGGGAAACAAGCTGGAGCACAAGTGATGCAGAAACCAGTTGCTGTTACTTACAATACGCCAATTCTACCGAGGCCACCATCCTCGACACTCCAGATTCAACAGAATATTCCAAATTCTGCTTTGGTTGGGCAAACGGTTCTTTTTACAATGCCAGTAGTTGCACTGCCTCAGCAAGGAATACCGCAAGCAACCCCCAATTTAAAATCTCGAATCCCGGCACAAAGAATATCATCTTCATCGACATCTTCTAGTTTGGTTGATACAACTATGTGTAGTAATCCAGCTGATTCTTCTAACGTGAGTCCTTTACAAAATAACAACGTTGTTATTTCTGTTGTTCAGGAAGAGCCTGGGAGGACTCTTCAAGCGGTTGGCGGTGCGAATTCAAAACTACAAACTAAAATGAATTCTGAATTAGACATGAAAGGCGGCGACAGTGTGCTAGGTTCAGCAATATCTCAGGGTATTGTCACTTCTCCAGTAAAGATGTCAAGCGTCCAATCTGAAAATAGTTTGTTTAATGGGCCTATCAAAACGTGTTCGCCTATTACAGTTAACGGTGGCGTTCAAAATAAAGTTGGCAAAGGCTTCGGTGATTGTAATAAAGAACAAGAACTGGCATTAGAAAATGTTGGAATGGTAAAGGAAAATGGACAGGTAAATGGAACTTCAAAATCGGATGCGGTGTCAACTGTTCTCAGTACGAAACAATGTGAAAAAGAAAAACTGCTAGAAGAGAAAGGCATTACTGTCAAAAGATCGGGTTTGGTAAATGGCGATTGTGTAGGATTTGCTGTTAATAACAGCAATGAAGTAAACGAGAATATGATTGAAAAGAAAAAGAAGAGAAAGTTTGATGATAGTATTGAACCTGAGTTGAAAAACGGTGACAATAAAAAGAAGGAAAACAATGATAACAAAATAATTGAAGGTGGAAACGAAAATAACGATCCTTTAATAACTAGATTGGATGCTGTGATTAAAACCAACAAAAAATTAAAACTGAACGGCATTTATGTAAATAATTTAAAAGAAAAAGCAGATGATGATAAAATGGAAACAAAGGAGGGCGAAGATCAGGAGGAAAGTAAAGACGAAGGTCGAGAAAGGCTTCAAAATGGAATAGAAAATATTGCCATGACTTCTTCTGTTACTTATACAAGCAACGCAGAAGATTATATTAAACCAAATGTTGACGATTTCACTGAAAATTCACAAAATACAGTTGAAGAAGATGTCATAAAATCGATGGTCAAAAGTACTGTGGAAAGTAATGAAAAAAATTTGATGGAACCAAAAGATCAGAAAGCGGAAAGTTCGTGTGAAATGCATCAGAAAAGAGAAAAGGAAAAATATGAGAAAAAGAGATTTAGTTGCCAATGGGCAAGTTGTAAAGGGTAGGTTATATTTATCACTTGATAGTCGATAATAGTGAGTAAACAATAAGGTGCTGCTCTAACAGAGGTAGATATTATTTGGTAGTAATGGTGCAAAGAATGAATGCCATAGTCAACAAAATTTATTGTAAAAAATAGAGCATAAGTAACATAATTTGAAAATTAGCCATACATCAAAGGAATCAAATATATTACAAGATCTCTACCCATTTTTGTTTGTTCTTTTAGTTTAATTCATTTCTTCTTGATTTTGCAGATGCTTTTCATCCACGAGTGATCTTTTAGCTCATATGGTATTAAGTCATGCTCCGCAAGAAGGCAGTTTAAAAGTATGCAAAGTCAATGGTTGTAAGCCAATTCAGCGGCCAAGAGGCTCCATGATCTGTCATTTTAGTGTATGTATTCTTAATTAATATTCCATTATACTGTACAGTTCATTCTGTCACAAAGTGCATTAACCTTTCATCTGGGTTTTATCCATTTTGTTTCCAACACATTGCACCTGTTGCCACATAAGAAAACGTACAGTTTATATTTAATTTTTAAAACATATTTTAGGCTTGTCTCTCATTTGTATTATATATTTGAACCTCTTTGTTTTAATTTGATCTTTATTTCTTCCAAAACAGCAAGTTCATTGTAATATTAATACTGCTTCTGACGATGATCAAGTTACGTTACCTCAATTATTGTTTCCAAAAGTAATCGATATAGAGGTAAGATATTTTTTATTAATTAGTTTTAGTATTCATTTTTATGCAAAAATAGATCGGTCACCATTTATATACAAATGAATTGTTTTTATTGCATTATTTATTATATGATACTATTGGATTTTGCTTTGTCTGAGCTTGATTCATCATGTGATCAGTCCCTAATTTTAAAGCATTATCACAAACAAATGGCACCCATGTATTCATTATCACTTTATCAGGTTGAATAATTTTTTATTCAGCGTGAAGATGAATCTCCTGTTACGAGAAGCGTTCGTCTTACAGCTGCTCTTGTCCTTAGAAATATAGCTCGTAATTCATCATACGGCAGAAAGTGAGTTATTTTTCATTTGCAATGAATTCATATACATCTTTATCATTACAATAGTTAATGTTATCTTTTCATATAACAAACTTGCTGCTGGTACCATACTTAGAGAGTAGATGGAAGAACACTTTTTATATTCCACATTCGCAATTCTGAGGAAAGACTAACGATCACATTTTTATAGGGATTGGAGGTTCAAATCCAGTACATGCATTACAAAGTAATGATGATCATGTCGTCCCTTACAACAGTCTTTGTTTGTTTGTACAGATCGGCAAGTGCTTATTCATGTGTTTCTGTTTTCGACTGGCTTGCCTTGATTTTACTAGCAATCAGAGTAGCATTTGTAGAAGTAAGCCCAGTTTACTCATCAACTTTCATTTGTTTTTAGAGTCATCATGAATTACGAAGCAAGACTTGCCCCGGCTGCAATGTCGTCATCAGAAGCATCATCAGCTGTTGCAGCCTGTTTAGAAGAACTAACAAGGAAGAGAAAGACATCATCGGACTGTATGGAGGGGGACAATACTAGTTGATCTGAGGTTCAACATAGTTTATTTTATGTTAATTGATATTAATTTATATTTAGCTTCTCTAACAAATTAACGCTTAAAAACCTAAGTTATCAAGCTCTTGTTAGCTTCCGATAATGTCATGAATCCCCCGAAAATGAAAGTCTTTGTCTAAACAGAGAGATTGAAAGGAAATCAACCAAGACTTTTAACAATATGTAGGGTGTAATATCTTACATCTTTGGGAATATTTCAAACCGTTAAATGTGTATTTCCCTGAAAAAATTAAGTTATCAAGAGCTGGAAGTAGCTTATGAAATTCTGTTATTCCTATTTAGATACACGTTTTCTTGTTACTTGAAAAGATAAAGCCGCGTTATATTTTAAAACGAACACTCGAAAGTGTATGTTTGTTTACGTCTGTACAATAGAACTGTAGAATGAAGGTACACCAGCAGTCAAGTCTTGTTAAAAAATATTAAAGTGAATAGTGCCGTGGTTACAAGATTTGGCAACAAGAAGGTGAATTTCTCGTTTATATTGTTTAAGTTCTTTTTATTTTGTGTCTGACTGTTGCTGAAGCCAAGAGCTTTTTCTAAGTTATTGGCTCACTGGTAAAAATGATGTTCCGCTCGCATTATTTTTATAAGTTTACTGAATTGATTCTCCACAAGGCTTCGTGTCATTTTCAGATACGAGGTGTTGTTTTAAAGAAGGCTTGTTTTCCAGCTTTTAAATATGGGAAGTTAATTTAGCACCCTTGTTTTCATTTGCTGTCTTTCTATGCAGCCAAAAATTTTTTTTTGGGAAATCAAATGTTTTTCCCATACCAAAGCCCATTGCACCCGCGAATTAAATACAAAATAGACTCTCTTTTATTGCAAACCCTGCATTAAGATCATTAATTTTCAAATGAATTTTTATCTTTCGTATTCTCATCATTCTTTCGCCTTTAGGTAGTCCATTCACTCTTTCTTTATTTTCTCTTTGGTTGCTTAGCTGGGAGAATGGAAGAAAAATGAGAAATTTTTATTCCATAAATAATTTACAAGATATGCGAAAATTTGGATAAGCCGCGTTTAACAACGCCTTTTGTGTGACACTTGAAAGAGGGTGGTGTTCATAAATGACTGGAAAGGGAATTTTCTGAGACAAAGGCACTGGGGCCTTTTATCCTGGCACCAATCCTGTACTTTGGACCCATTATCATAACTTGAATACTTTTTCATTAGGCCAGTAAAACCTATAAGGAACTATTTGCCGTTTTTATAGAAAACAATATTGTCCTTGGCAATCGTTGAACCTTTGTCTCAAATCGGAAGTTTTTGAGGGGATTTAGCTTGATATATTGTAGCCATAAGTGAGACGCACCAGCTTTAAAGGTCAAGGTATTGTATTTAAATTCTGCTTTAACAAATAAAATGAAATGGGGAATCCACAGCCTTTCAGTTCAACCAGTGCACAGAATATTGAAAATGCGCGTAATTCGTCAACATATGGCATTCTATTACACGTTTAATTTATGAGAAACCCCTTTGTTAAAGGCCCTGTAACTGCATATAGCATTACAGTTAAATTCAGAAACCAACAAATGCCGACTCTGTGTACAGGGTATCATCCAAATTTCCTATTCTGTATCGCAATGTTGCGATTCATTTCCATAATTAGCAAGATGATTCCCCCTTAGTTGTGTGAAATGCTTCCTGTGTTAAACCAAAAGGTTTCAAATTTCTTCCTGTTGTGTTATATTTAAGAAGGCAGCTTGTTTTTCAAACTAAACGGCGAATCGATCGTATCTTGCGACTCACGTACGAAGTTTGGTGTGATCAGGTAAGTTGATTTTATTAATAATTTGCGCCTGCCAATTAAACTGATGATATTTTATCGATTGGGAGCGATGTTGGATCTGCCAGATGTAACAACATCGCAAGAACTTGAAGCACCTGAATTCGGCATTACGACTAAATGAATTGATTTAACAAAAGAATTTCACAACGTGATGTAAAACCCTTCATTTAATATCTAGCATTTTATTTACAGTATTTAACTTAATTATAGCTTTACGAGGACCGATTTGATTTCCCTAAAGTCTTCGTTTAAAGTTTTTTCAAAGAGTTCTTTTCTTAATAATTGCAGTAAGTCAATCGAATTTTTAAAACATTACTTTGAAAATATTTGCATTTATCGATCCTAACATTCTACTTTGCTAACTATTCAATTTCTTCTTTGCTATTTGTATCCACTTCTAGATTCAAAAATGCTCGCCTCGGCTCTTGTGGTAGCTGCATTTCTTGCCATTGCCAATGCAAAAGGGGTGAGTTTTTTAGCTTTTCTACTGTTTGAACTTTTATAAAGATCACTTCAAGGAGCCAATACAATTTTTTCTCTTCTCATTACCCATTATTCAACCACATCACAAGAATCATGAAATCACAGATCAATTTGATTAATTTGACAACCTTTGCAGTTGGCTAGACATGCCTTAAAATGGTCCAAAATGCGGTTTAGTCAGAAAACGGATGCTTTTCTTCATCTAAAAAGATATTAAAACCCTTTCTGTTGTTGTCAGGTGTTCTATGCTTTGTCTGCAAATGGCATTGACATCATCAATCCAGTGGACTTGACAATTGAGAAGCGATTGCCTTACAATACACCCATTCCTGGTACCAGCCAAGTTTTATGCACATACTGCCCACGACATCGTTCTCAATGCTCATGGGGTGGAGCAGCTACAGTCAAAGGCAAATATGTATTTGCAGCAGACGCAAATGGCAATCGTGTGATTGTTATTGATATTACTACACAGCAACCAATCAAATCGATTCCAACTGATGGTTTCCCATATCAAGTAACCTACATTGCAGCTCTTGACGAAGTCTGGGTTTTCTGTTGGAAGGACAGCAAATTGAATGTAGTTGGTTCTTCTACCATGGAAACAAAAATTCATAGAATAAGTCAAGCAAGCAACTTAATGATCGTGAAATCCATCAAAGCACAGGTATATCTTGATAATCATAGTTTAATTACTTGCATCATCAACATTATCAACATAATCATCATCATAATCATTATCATCATCAGCATCACAATCATCATCATCGTCATCATTATTATCATCATCATCACTGAAAACCAAATGCTAACAGTTTATGTTGTCATAGTTTCTCATACCTTGTCTCGTAGATTGCAGATTCATATGAACACATTATGCATGGTTATCTACAAGCAGAAAATTGCCAAAATGTAAAGCTGAATTTGCAGTATGGAGTGGTCAGCCATTTCAATGAGCCAGGCATCCACAAGATCGACCTTAAAAATAAATTGTATGAGACGTTCATAAACACTACGCTCTACGGATGTAGATCTACTTTTGGCCTTGCATACTCATCTGTTACCAAATACGCTTTCGTTCAATGCCTTGGACGCTTGAAAGGCCACACGACAAGTAAGATTCTCATTATTGATGTTAAAAGAGAGAAAGTCGCCAAAACTGATGCTGCACTCACTTTTGGTGTAACTGGGACGCCATATGCTTCACCTGATGGCAAATATGTTCTTATTATCAACCAGGACAAGGTATATTATGTCATTTGTCTCTTAAAATTTTATTCTGCTAAATATAAGACCAATCTAAGAGAATCTTCCTATGATGCGAGAATAGTTACAATTCTTGAAGAGAAACAAATCTTCACACCCTCGGCAAGCGAAATTGAGCATGTACCAAGGCATTATTAGGCTCGACAAAAGTAAACTTGGGTACTTATTAAAAAGATGTTTAGCAAAGTTTTAGGAGAAATAATACGATATAATACTATTAACGAAAAGATTAACAAATTTCCTCAAAAGCCAAGGATTTTTTTATTCAATAACATTGAAATAGTTAGCCACGATTATTATGATGATTTGTTATAATAAGTTTTGAAAATTTTTCTTAGATTATAACATATTACATGAAAGACAAAAAGACAGCAATCAAAAGACTTAAAGATGTTCCAGCAACATTTCCCAGCAGAGTTGCATTTGTTGAGGTGGATGATGGTTTCGTTGCTTATGTTACATTGAAGAACACCACAAAGATGTTAACAATTACATACCGCAAAACTGACGAGCCAAAATTAGGGTATGTACCATTCCTTTAGCCTATAGTTACTCTGGGAAGTGTGGACTTTCAAGCAAGAGAAAGGTTTGTGCTATGCTTTAAGGGCACCAGTTTTTGCAAAGGATCCCAGCAACGCTTCTATCTGTTGTTGTTCCATTTTTGCAAGTCCGACGGGAAGTTTTTGCAATTGCGCTTGAAGTCGACGGGAAGCATTTATTATTTACATTTTTATCTATATTTGTAAATAGATAATAATATACCAATCAGCCTTTATCTGAATATCTGTTACTTAAGTCTAAATATGTTTGCAGGTACATAAGTGGTGTTGGCAAAACAACTGATCTTTCTAAAAGCGCCATAGGCAGCCGTAAGATGAGATATCTTCCCTACTATAACATGTTACTTGCAAAGAAGGGTGAACCATTCAGCGGGGCAAAATTCGATAAATATGTGATGCAAATGATAATGACTCACGTCACCCGTCCAATTGCTACTGGCTGTGGCGGTGTTGGGGGCTTTGTTGCAAGTCCTGCAGCCTATGAAAACAAAGTCGCCATTTTGAATGGAAAGACAAAGAAACTGGTGGGCCTAGTCGACAATGTGCAGAAAGCAAAGAATGTGATATGGGTGAAATCAACATAGCTGCACCGACATTATGAAATGGACACATTTCTTTTACCTTTTTCATTAGACTGATAGTTTTCCAATCTGACAACCTGTCATAAAAGAACCACATATCCATATAAGATAAAAATTAGAATCAAGTATGTTGCGCATCACATCACAATCATTCTCTATACAATTATTCCTAATTTAGAACGATACCCTTTAAAAAATGACGATTTTTAGATAAAGCCAAGGGGTTAACCTTACTTTTTGTTCAAGAAATGAACCCTTTTACAAATGCAAATTTTTGGGAAGAAATCCAAAGGGTTAACCTTACTTTCTGACTAACATATGGACCCTATGAAAAATGCCCATTTTTGACAAAAAACCCAAGGGGTGAACCTTACTTTCTGGCCAAAAAATGGACCCTTTGGAAAATGCTAATTTTTGAGCAAAAAAAAAGGGGTTAGCCTTACTTTTTGACTAAAATATGGACCCTATGAAAAAGGCCCATTTTTGAGACAAAACCCAAGGGGTTAACCTTACTTTTTGGCCGAAAGATGGACCCTCTGAAAATGGCCTATTTTTGAGAAAAAACCCAAGAGGTTAACCTTACTTTTAAGCAAAAAATGGACCCTTCGGAAAATGCCCATTTTTGAGAAAAACCCCAAAGGGTTAATCTTACTTTTTGACTAAAATAAGAACCCTATGAAAAAGGCCCATTTTTGAGAAAAGACCCAAGGGGTTTACCTTACTTTCGGACCAAAAAATGGACCCTTTGGAAAATGCTAATTTTTGAGCAAAAAAAAAGGGGTTAACCTTACTTTTTGACTAAAATATGGACCCTATGAAAAAGGCCCATTTTTGAGACAAAACCCAAGGGGTTAACCTTACTTTTTGACCGAAAGATGGACCCTCTGAAAATGGCCTATTTTTGAGAAAAAACCCAAGAGGTTAACCTTACTTTTGGGCAAAAAATGGACCCTTCGGAAAATGCCCATTTTTGAGAAAAACCCCAAAGGGTTAATCTTACTTTTTGACTAAAATAAGAACCCTATGAAAAAGGCCCATTTTTGAGAAAAGACCCAAGGGGTTTACCTTACTTTCGGACCAAAAAATGGACCCTTTAAAAAATGCTCATTTTTGAGAGAAAACCCAAAGGGTTAACCTTACTTTCTGACCAAAAAATGGACCCTTTGAAAAATGCCCGTTTTTGAGAGAAAACCCAAGGTGTTAACCTTACTTTTTGACTAAAATATGGACCCTGTTAAAAATGCCCATTTTTGTGAAAAGATGCAAGGGGCTAACCTTACTTTTTGACCAAAAAATGGACCCTTTGAAAAATGCTCATTTTTGAGAGAAAACCCAAAGAGTTAACCTTACATTTTGACTAAAATATAGACCTTATGAAAAAGGCCCATTTTTGAGAAAAAAACCCAAGGGGATAACCTTACTTTTTGACTAAAATATGGACCCTATGAAAAATGCCCATTTTTGAGAAAAAACCCAAGGGGTTAACCTTACTTTTTGACCAAAAAATGGACCCTTTCAAAAATGCCCATTTTTGAGAGAAAACCCGAGGGGTTAACCTTACTTTTTGACTAAAATATGGACGCTATGAAAAAGGCCCATTTTTGACACAAAACCCAAGGGGTTAACCTTACTCTTTGACTGACCTATGGACCCTATGAAAAATGCCCATTTTTGAGAGAAAACCCGAGGGGTTAACTTTACTTTTTGACTTAAATATGGACCCTTTGAAAAATGCCCAATTTGGAGAGAAAACCCAAGGGGTTAACCTTACTTTTTGATCAAATAAATGACCCTTTGAAAAATGGCCATTTTTGAGAGAAAACCCAAGGGGTTAACCTTACTTTTTGACCAAAAAATTGACCCTTTGAAAAATGCCCATCTTTGAGAGAAAACCCAAGGGGTTAACCTTACTTTTTGACCAAAAATTGAACCTTTTGAAAAATGCCCATTTTTGACAAAAAACCCAAGGGGTTAACCTTAGTTTTTGACCAGAAAATTGACCCTTTGAAAAATGCCCATTTTTGAGAGAAAAACCCAAGGGGTTAACCTTTCTTTTTGACCAAAAAATTGACCCTTTGAAAAATGACCATTTTTGAGAGAAAACCCAAGGGGTTAACCTTACTTTTTGACCAAAAATTGAACCTTTTGAAAAATGCCCATTTTTGGGAGAAGACTCAAGGGGTTAACTTTACTTTTTGACTAAAATTTGGACCTTATGAAAAATGCCCATGTTTGAGAAAAATCCCAAAGGGTTAACCTTACGTTTCGACCAAATAATTGACCCTTTGAAAAATGCCCATTTTTGAGAGAAAACCCAAGGGGTTAACCTTACTTTTTGACCAAAAATTGAACCTTTTGAAAAATGCCCATTTTTGACGAAAAACCCAAGCTGTTAACCTTACTTTTTGACTAAAATATGGACCCTTTGAAAAATGCCAATTTTTGGGAGAAAACCCAAGGGGTTAACCTTAGTTTTTGATCAAAAAATTGACCCTTTCAAAAATGCCAATTTTTGACAAAAAACCCAAGGGGTTAACCTTACTTTTTGACTTAAGTATGGACCCTATGAAAAGAGCCCATTTTTGAGAAAAAACCCAAGGGGCTATCCTTACTTTTTGACAAAAAATTGACTCTTTGAAAAATGCCCATTTTTGAGAGAAAACCCAAGGGGTTAACCTTACTTTCTGACCAAAAAATGGACCCTTTGAAAAATGCCCGTTTTTGAGAGAAAACCCAAGGTGTTAACCTTACTTTTTGACTAAAATATAGACCCTGTGAAAAAGGCCCATTTTTGAAAAAAGACCCAAAGGGTTAACCTTACTTTTTGACTAACATATGGACGCTATGAAAAAGGCCCATTTTTGAGAAAAAACCCAAGGGGTTAACCTTTCTTTTTGACTAAAATATGGACCCTTTGAAAAATGCCCATTTTTGAGAAAAAACCCAAGGAGTTAACCTTACTTTTTGACCAAAAAATTGACCCCTTGAAAAATGCCCATTTCTGAGAGAAAACCCAAGAGGTTAACCTTACTTTTTGCCCAAAAAATGGACCCTTTGAAAAATGCCCATTTTTGAGAGAAAATCCAAGGGGTTTACCTTACTTTTTGACCAAAAATTGAACCTTTTAAAAAATGCCCATTTTTGACGAAAAACCCAAGCTGTTAACCTTACTTTTTGACTAAAATATGGACCCTTTGAAAAATGCCAATTTTTGGGAGAAAACCCAAGGGGTTAACCTTACTTTTTGACTTAAGTATGGACCCTATGAAAAAAGCCCATTTTTGAGAAAAAACCCAAGGGGCTATCCTTACTTTTTGACAAAAAATTGACTCTTTGAAAAATGCCCATTTTTGAGAGAAAACCCAAGGGGTTAACCTTACTTTCTGACCAAAAAATGGACCCTTTGAAAAATGCCCATTTCTGAGAGAAAACCCAAGAGGTTAACCTTACTTTTTGCCCAAAAAATTGACCCTTTGAAAAATGCCCATTTTTGAGAGAAAATCCAAGGGGTTAACCTTACTTTTTGACCAAAAATTGAACCTTTTAAAAAATGCCCATTTTTGACGAAAAACCCAAGCTGTTAACCTTACTTTTTGACTAAAATATGGACCCTTTGAAAAATGCCAATTTTTGGGAGAAAACCCAAGGGGTTAACCTTACTTTTTGACTTAAGTGTGGACCCTATGAAAAAAGCCCATTTTTGAGAAAAAACCCAAGGGGCTATCCTTACTTTTTGACAAAAAATTGACTCTTTGAAAAATGCCCATTTTTGAGAGAAAACCCAAGGGGTTAACCTTACTTTCTGACCAAAAAATGGACCCTTTGAAAAATGCCCGTTTTTGAGAGAAAACCCAATGTGTTAACCTTACTTTTTGACTAAAATATGGACCCTGTGAAAAAGGCCCATTTTTGAAAAAAGACCCAAAGGGTTAACCTTACTTTTTGACTAACATATGGACGCTATGAAAAAGGCCCATTTTTGAGAAAAAACCCAAGGGGTTAACCTTTCTTTTTGACTAAAATATGGACCCTTTGAAAAATGCCCATTTTTGAGAAAAAACCCAAGGAGTTAACCTTACTTTTTGACCAAAAAATTGACCCCTTGAAAAATGCCCATTTCTGAGAGAAAACCCAAGAGGTTAACCTTACTTTTTGCCCAAAAAATGGACCCTTTGAAAAATGCCCATTTTTGAGAGAAAATCTAAGATGTTAACCTACTTTTTGACTAAAATATGGACCCTATGAAAAAGGCCCATTTTTGAGAGAAAACCCAAGGGGTTAACCTTACTTTTTGACCAAAAATTGAACCTTTTGAAAAATGCCCATTTTTGGGAGAAGACTCAAGGGGTTAACTTTACTTTTTGACTAAAATTTGGACCTTATGAAAAATGCCCATGTTTGAGAAAAATCCCAAAGGGTTAACCTTACGTTTTGACCAAATAATTGACCCTTTGAAAAATGCCCATTTTTGAGAGAAAACCCAAGGGGTTAACCTTACTTTTTGACCAAAAAATTGACCCTTTGAAAAATGCCCATCTTTGAGAGAAAACCCAAGGGGTTAACCTTACTTTTTGACCAAAAATTGAACCTTTTGAAAAATGCCCATTTTTGACGAAAAACCCAAGCTGTTAACCTTACTTTTTGACTAAAATATGGACCCTTTGAAAAATGCCAATTTTTGGGAGAAAACCCAAGGGGTTAACCTTAGTTTTTGATCAAAAAATTGACCCTTTCAAAAATGCCAATTTTTGACAAAAAACCCAAGGGGTTAACCTTACTTTTTGACTTAAGTATGGACCCTATGAAAAAAGCCCATTTTTGAGAAAAAACCCAAGGGGCTATCCTTACTTTTTGACTAAAATATGGACCCTATGAAAAATGCCCATTTTTGAGAAAAAACCCAAGGGGTTAACCTTACTTTTTGACCAAAAAATGGACCCTTTCAAAAATGCCCATTTTTGAGAGAAAACCCGAGGGGTTAACCTTACTTTTTGACTAAAATATGGACGCTATGAAAAAGGCCCATTTTTGACACAAAACCCAAGGGGTTAACCTTACTCTTTGACTGACCTATGGACCCTATGAAAAATGCCCATTTTTGAGAGAAAACCCGAGGGGTTAACTTTACTTTTTGACTTAAATATGGACCCTTTGAAAAATGCCCAATTTGGAGAGAAAACCCAAGGGGTTAACCTTATTTTTTGACCAAAACTTGAACCTTTTGAAAAATGCCCATTTTTGACGAAAAACCCAAGCTGTTAACCTTACTTTTTGACTAAAATATGGACCCTTTGAAAAATGCCCATCTTTGAGAGAAAACCCAAGGGGTTAACCTTAGTTTTTGATCAAAAAATTGACCCTTTTGAAAAATGCCCATTTTTGACGAAAAACCCAAGCTGTTAACCTTACTTTTTGACTAAAATATGGACCCTTTGAAAAATGCCCATTTTTGGGAGAAAACCCAAGGGGCTAACCTTAGTTTTTGACCAGAAAATTGACCCTTTGAAAAATGCCAATTTTTGAGAGAAAAACCCAAGGGGTTAACCTTTCTTTTTGACCAAAAAATAGACCCTTTGAAAAATGACCATTTTTGAGAGAAAACCCAAGGGGTTAACCTTACTTTTTGACCAAAAATTGAACCTTTTGAAAAATGCCCATTTTTGGGAGAAGACTCAAGGGGTTAACCTTACTTTTTGACTAAAATTTGGACCTTATGAAAAATGCCCATGTTTGAGAAATATCCCAAAGGGTTAACCTTACGTTTAGACCAAATAATTGACCCTTTGAAAAATGCCCATTTTTGAGAGAAAACCCAAGGGGTTAACCTTACTTTTTGACCTAAAAATTGACCCTTTGAAAAATGCCCATCTTTGAGAGAAAACCCAAGGGGTTAACCTTACTTTTTGACCAAAACTTGAACCTTTTGAAAAATGCCCATTTTTGACGAAAAACCCAAGCTGTTAACCTTACTTTTTGACTAAAATATGGACCCTTTGAAAAATGCCAATTTTTGGGAGAAAACCCAAGGGGTTAACCTTAGTTTTTGATCAAAAAATTGACCCTTTCAAAAATGCCAATTTTTGACAAAAAACCCAAGGGGTTAACCTTACTTTTTGACTTAAGTATGGACCCTATGAAAAAAGCCCATTTTTGAGAAAAAATCCAAGGGGCTAACCTTACTTTTTGACAAAAAATTGACTCTTTGAAAAATGCCCATTTTTGAGAGAAAACCCAAGGGGTTAACCTTACTTTCTGACCAAAAAATGGACCCTTTGAAAAATGCCCGTTTTTGAGAGAAACCCCAAGGTGTTAACCTTACTTTTTGACTAAAATATGGACCCTGTGAAAAAGGCCCATTTTTGAAAAAAGACCCAAAGGGTTAACCTTACTTTTTGACTAACATATGGACGCTATGAAAAAGGCCCATTTTTGAGAAAAAACCCAAGGGGTTAACCTTTCTTTTTGACTAAAATATGGACCCTTTGAAAAATGCCCATTTTTGAGAAAAAACCCAAGGGGTTAACCTTACTTTTTGACCAAAAAATTGACCCCTTGAAAAATGCCCATTTCTGAGAGAAAACCCAAGAGGTTAACCTTACTTTTTGCCCAAAAAATGGACCCTTTGAAAAATGCCCATTTTTGAGAGAAAATCCAAGATGTTAACCTTACTTTTTGACTAAAATATGGACCCTATGAAAAAGGCCCATTTTTGAGAGAAAACCCAAGGGGTTAACCTTACTTTTTGACTAAAATATGGACCCTGTGAAAAAGGCCCATTTTTGAAAAAAGACCCAAAGGGTTAACCTTACTTTTTGACTAACATATGGACGCTATGAAAAAGGCCCATTTTTGAGAAAAAACCCAAGGGGTTAACCTTTCTTTTTGACTAAAATATGGACCCTTTGAAAAATGCCCGTTTTTGAGAGAAACCCCAAGGTGTTAACCTTACTTTTTGACTAAAATATGGACCCGGTGAAAAAGGCCCATTTTTGAAAAAAGACCCAAAGGGTTAACCTTACTTTTTGACTAACATATGGACGCTATGAAGAAGGCCCATTTTTGAGAAAAGACCCAAAGGGTTAACCTTACTTTTTGACTAAAATATGGACCCTATGAAAAAGGCCCATTTTTGAGAAAAAACCCAAGGGGTTAATCTTACTTTTTGACTAAAATATGGACCCTATGAAAAATGCCCATTATTGAGAAAAAACCCAAAGGGTTAACCTTACTTTTTGACCAAAAAAGGACCCTTTGAAAACTGCCCATTTTTGAGAGAAAACCCAAGGGGTTAACCTTACTCTTTGACTAACATATGGACCCTATTAATAATGCCCATTTTTGTGAAAAGATGCAAGGGGCTAACCATACTTTTTGACCAAAAAATGGACCCTTTGAAAAATGCCCATCTTTGAGAGAAAACCCAAGGGGTTAACCTTAGTTTTTGATCAAAAAATTGACCCTTTTGAAAAATGCCCATTTTTGACGAAAAACCCAAGCTGTTAACCTTACTTTTTGACTAAAATATGGACCCTTTGAAAAATGCCCATTTTTGGGAGAAAACCCAAGGGGCTAACCTTAGTTTTTGACCAGAAAATTGACCCTTTGAAAAATGCCAATTTTTGAGAGAAAAACCCAAGGGGTTAACCTTTCTTTTTGACCAAAAAATAGACCCTTTGAAAAATGACCATTTTTGAGAGAAAACCCAAGGGGTTAACCTTACTTTTTGACCAAAAATTGAACCTTTTGAAAAATGCCCATTTTTGGGAGAAGACTCAAGGGGTTAACCTTACTTTTTGACTAAAATTTGGACCTTATGAAAAATGCCCATGTTTGAGAAATATCCCAAAGGGTTAACCTTACGTTTAGACCAAATAATTGACCCTTTGAAAAATGCCCATTTTTGAGAGAAAACCCAAGGGGTTAACCTTACTTTTTGACCTAAAAATTGACCCTTTGAAAAATGCCCATCTTTGAGAGAAAACCCAAGGGGTTAACCTTACTTTTTGACCAAAACTTGAACCTTTTGAAAAATGCCCATTTTTGACGAAAAACCCAAGCTGTTAACCTTACTTTTTGACTAAAATATGGACCCTTTGAAAAATGCCAATTTTTGGGAGAAAACCCAAGGGGTTAACCTTAGTTTTTGATCAAAAAATTGACCCTTTCAAAAATGCCAATTTTTGACAAAAAACCCAAGGGGTTAACCTTACTTTTTGACTTAAGTATGGACCCTATGAAAAAAGCCCATTTTTGAGAAAAAATCCAAGGGGCTAACCTTACTTTTTGACAAAAAATTGACTCTTTGAAAAATGCCCATTTTTGAGAGAAAACCCAAGGGGTTAACCTTACTTTCTGACCAAAAAATGGACCCTTTGAAAAATGCCCGTTTTTGAGAGAAACCCCAAGGTGCTAACCTTACTTTTTGACTAAAATATGGACCCTGTGAAAAAGGCCCATTTTTGAAAAAAGACCCAAAGGGTTAACCTTACTTTTTGACTAACATATGGACGCTATGAAAAAGGCCCATTTTTGAGAAAAAACCCAAGGGGTTAACCTTTCTTTTTGACTAAAATATGGACCCTTTGAAAAATGCCCATTTTTGAGAAAAAACCCAAGGGGTTAACCTTACTTTTTGACCAAAAAATTGACCCCTTGAAAAATGCCCATTTCTGAGAGAAAACCCAAGAGGTTAACCTTACTTTTTGCCCAAAAAATGGACCCTTTGAAAAATGCCCATTTTTGAGAGAAAATCCAAGATGTTAACCTTACTTTTTGACTAAAATATGGACCCTATGAAAAAGGCCCATTTTTGAGAGAAAACCCAAGGGGTTAACCTTACTTTTTGACTAAAATATGGACCCTGTGAAAAAGGCCCATTTTTGAAAAAAGACCCAAAGGGTTAACCTTACTTTTTGACTAACATATGGACGCTATGAAAAAGGCCCATTTTTGAGAAAAAACCCAAGGGGTTAACCTTTCTTTTTGACTAAAATATGGACCCTTTGAAAAATGCCCGTTTTTGAGAGAAACCCCAAGGTGTTAACCTTACTTTTTGACTAAAATATGGACCCGGTGAAAAAGGCCCATTTTTGAAAAAAGACCCAAAGGGTTAACCTTACTTTTTGACTAACATATGGACGCTATGAAGAAGGCCCATTTTTGAGAAAAGACCCAAAGGGTTAACCTTACTTTTTGACTAAAATATGGACCCTATGAAAAAGGCCCATTTTTGAGAAAAAACCCAAGGGGTTAATCTTACTTTTTGACTAAAATATGGACCCTATGAAAAATGCCCATTATTGAGAAAAAACCCAAAGGGTTAACCTTACTTTTTGACCAAAAAAGGACCCTTTGAAAACTGCCCATTTTTGAGAGAAAACCCAAGGGGTTAACCTTACTCTTTGACTAACATATGGACCCTATTAATAATGCCCATTTTTGTGAAAAGATGCAAGGGGCTAACCATACTTTTTGACCAAAAAATGGACCCTTTGAAAAATGCTCATTTTTGAGAGAAAACCCAAAGAGTTAACCTTACATTTTGACTAAAATATAGACCTTATGAAAAAGGCCCATTTTTGAGAAAAAAACCCAAGGGGATAACCTTACTTTTTGACTAAAATATGGACCCTATGAAAAATGCCCATTTTTGAGAAAAAACCCAAGGGGTTAACCTTACTTTTTGACAAAAAAATGGACCCTTTGAAAAATGCCCATTTTTGAGAGAAAACCCGAGGGGTTAACCTTACTTTTTGACTAAAATATGGACGCTATGAAAAAGGCCCATTTTTGACACAAAACCCAAGGGGTTAACCTTACTCTTTGACTGACATATGGACCCTATGAAAAATGCCCATTTTTGAGAGAAAACCCGAGGGGTTAACTTTACTTTTTGACTTAAATATGGACCCTTTGAAAAATGCCCAATTTGGAGAGAAAACCCAAGGGGTTAACCTTACTTTTTGATCAAATAAATGACCCTTTGAAAAATGGCCATTTTTGAGAGAAAACCCAAGGGGTTAACCTTACTTTTTGACCAAAAATTGAACCTTTTGAAAAATGCCCATTTTTGACAAAAAACCCAAGGGGTTAACCTTACTTTTTGACTAAAATATGGACCCTTTGAAAAATGCCCATTTTTGGGAGAAAACCCAAGGGGTTAACCTTAGTTTTTGGCCAAAAAATTGACCCTTTGAAAAATGCCCATTTTTGAGAGAAAAACCCAAGGGGTTAACCTTTCTTTTTGACCAAAAAATTGACCCTTTGAAAAATGACCATTTTTGAGAGAAAACCCAAGGGGTTAACCTTACTTTTTGACCAAAAATTGAACCTTTTGAAAAATGCCCATTTTTGGGAGAAGACTCAAGGGGTTAACTCTACTTTTTGACTAAAATTTGGACCTTATGAAAAATGCCCATGTTTGAGAAAAATCCCAAAGGGTTAACCTTACGTTTTGACCAAATAATTGACCCTTTGAAAAATGCCCATTTTTGAGAGAAAACCCAAGGGGTTAATCTTAGTTTTTGACCAAAAAATTGACCCTTTGAAAAATGCCCATTTTTGAGAGAAAACCCAAGGGGTTAACCTTACTTTTTGACCAAAAATTGAACCTTTTGAAAAATGCCCATTTTTGGGAGAAGACTCAAGGGGTTAACTTTACTTTTTGACTAGAATTTGGACCTTATGAAAAATGCCCATGTTTGAGAAAGATCCCAAAGGGTTAACCTTACGTTTTGACCAAATAATTGAACCTTTGAAAAATGCCCATTTTTGAGAGAAAACCCAAGGGGTTAACCTTAGTTTTTGACCAAAAAATTGACCCTTTGAAAAATGCCCATTTTTGAGAGAAAAACCCAAGGGGTTAATCTTTCTTTTTGACCAAAAAATTGACCCTTTGAAAAATGACCATTTTAGAGAGAAAACCCAAGGGGTTAACCTTACTTTTTGACCAAAAATTGAACCTTTTGAAAAATGCCCATTTTTGGGAGAAGACTCAAGGGGTTAACTTTACTTTTTGACTAAAATTTGGACCTTATGAAAAATGCCCATGTTTGAGAAAAATCCCAAAGGGTTAACCTTACGTTTTGACCAAATAATTGACCCTTTGAAAAATGCCCATCTTTGAGAGAAAACCCAAGGGGTTAACCTTACTTTTTGACCAAAAATTGAACCTTTTGAAAAATGCCCATTTTTGACAAAAAACCCAAGGGGTTAACCTTACTTTTTGACCAAAAATTGAACCTTTTGAAAAATGCCCATTTTTGGGAGAAGACTCAAGGGGTTAACTTTACTTTTTGACTAAAATTTGGACCTTATGAAAAATGCCCATGTTTGAGAAAAATCCCAAAGGGTTAACCTTACGTTTTGACCAAATAATTGACCCTTTGAAAAATGCCCATTTTTGAGAGAAAACCCAAGGGGTTAATCTTAGTTTTTGACCAAAAAATTGACCCTTTGAAAAATGCCCATTTTTGAGAGAAAACCCAAGGGGTTAACCTTACTTTTTGACCAAAAATTGAACCTTTTGAAAAATGCCCATTTTTGGGAGAAGACTCAAGGGGTTAACTTTACTTTTTGACTAGAATTTGGACCTTATGAAAAATGCCCATGTTTGAGAAAGATCCCAAAGGGTTAACCTTACGTTTTGACCAAATAATTGAACCTTTGAAAAATGCCCATTTTTGAGAGAAAACCCAAGGGGTTAACCTTAGTTTTTGACCAAAAAATTGACCCTTTGAAAAATGCCCATTTTTGAGAGAAAAACCCAAGGGGTTAATCTTTCTTTTTGACCAAAAAATTGACCCTTTGAAAAATGACCATTTTTGAGAGAAAACCCAAGGGGTTAACCTTACTTTTTGACCAAAAATTGAACCTTTTGAAAAATGCCCATTTTTGGGAGAAGACTCAAGGGGTTAACTTTACTTTTTGACTAAAATTTGGACCTTATGAAAAATGCCCATGTTTGAGAAAAATCCCAAAGGGTTAACCTTACGTTTTGACCAAATAATTGACCCTTTGAAAAATGCCCATTTTTGAGAGAAAACCCAAGGGGTTAACCTTACTTTTTGACCAAAAAATTGACCCTTTGAAAAATGCCCATCTTTGAGAGAAAACCCAAGGGGTTAACCTTACTTTTTGACCAAAAATTGAACCTTTTGAAAAATGCCCATTTTTGAGAGAAAACCCAAGGGGTTAACCTTACTTTTTGACCAAAAAATTGACCCTTTGAAAAATGCCCATCTTTGAGAGAAAACCCAAGGGGTTAACCTTACTTTTTGACCTAAAAATTGACCCTTTGAAAAATGCCCATCTTTGAGAGAAAACCCAAGGGGTTAACCTTACTTTTTGACTAAAATATGGACCCTTTGAAAAATGCCCATTTTTGGGAGAAAACCCAAGGGGTTAACCTTAGTTTTTGGCCAAAAAATTGACCCTTTGAAAAATGCCCATTTTTGAGAGAAAAACCCAAGGGGTTAACCTTTCTTTTTGACCAAAAAATTGACCCTTTGAAAAATGACCATTTTTGAGAGAAAACCCAAGGGGTTAACCTTACTTTTTGACCAAAAATTGAACCTTTTGAAAAATGCCCATTTTTGGGAGAAGACTCAAGGGGTTAACTTTACTTTTTGACTAAAATTTGGACCTTATGAAAAATGCCCATGTTTGAGAAAAATCTCAAAGGGTTAACCTTACGTTTTGACCAAATAATTGACCCTTTGAAAAATGCCCATTTTTGAGAGAAAACCCAAGGGGTTAATCTTAGTTTTTGACCAAAAAATTGACCCTTTGAAAAATGCCCATTTTTGAGAGAAAACCCAAGGGGTTAACCTTACTTTTTGACCAAAAATTGAACCTTTTGAAAAATGCCCATTTTTGGGAGAAGACTCAAGGGGTTAACTTTACTTTTTGACTAGAATTTGGACCTTATGAAAAATGCCCATGTTTGAGAAAGATCCCAAAGGGTTAACCTTACGTTTTGACCAAATAATTGAACCTTTGAAAAATGCCCATTTTTGAGAGAAAACCCAAGGGGTTAACCTTAGTTTTTGACCAAAAAATTGACCCTTTGAAAAATGCCCATTTTTGAGAGAAAAACCCAAGGGGTTAATCTTTCTTTTTGACCAAAAAATTGACCCTTTGAAAAATGACCATTTTAGAGAGAAAACCCAAGGGGTTAACCTTACTTTTTGACCAAAAATTGAACCTTTTGAAAAATGCCCATTTTTGGGAGAAGACTCAAGGGGTTAACTTTACTTTTTGACTAAAATTTGGACCTTATGAAAAATGCCCATGTTTGAGAAAAATCCCAAAGGGTTAACCTTACGTTTTGACCAAATAATTGACCCTTTGAAAAATGCCCATCTTTGAGAGAAAACCCAAGGGGTTAACCTTACTTTTTGACCAAAAATTGAACCTTTTGAAAAATGCCCATTTTTGACAAAAAACCCAAGGGGTTAACCTTACTTTTTGACTAAAATATGGACCCTTTGAAAAATGCCCATTTTTGGGAGAAAACCCAAGGGGTTAACCTTAGTTTTTGGCCAAAAAATTGACCCTTTGAAAAATGCCCATTTTTGAGAGAAAAACCCAAGGGGTTAACCTTTCTTTTTGACCAAAAAATTGACCCTTTGAAAAATGACCATTTTTGAGAGAAAACCCAAGGGGTTAACCTTACTTTTTGACCAAAAATTGAACCTTTTGAAAAATGCCCATTTTTGGGAGAAGACTCAAGGGGTTAACTTTACTTTTTGACTAAAATTTGGACCTTATGAAAAATGCCCATGTTTGAGAAAAATCCCAAAGGGTTAACCTTACGTTTTGACCAAATAATTGACCCTTTGAAAAATGCCCATTTTTGAGAGAAAACCCAAGGGGTTAATCTTAGTTTTTGACCAAAAAATTGACCCTTTGAAAAATGCCCATTTTTGAGAGAAAACCCAAGGGGTTAACCTTACTTTTTGACCAAAAATTGAACCTTTTGAAAAATGCCCATTTTTGGGAGAAGACTCAAGGGGTTAACTTTACTTTTTGACTAGAATTTGGACCTTATGAAAAATGCCCATGTTTGAGAAAGATCCCAAAGGGTTAACCTTACGTTTTGACCAAATAATTGAACCTTTGAAAAATGCCCATTTTTGAGAGAAAACCCAAGGGGTTAACCTTAGTTTTTGACCAAAAAATTGACCCTTTGAAAAATGCCCATTTTTGAGAGAAAAACCCAAGGGGTTAATCTTTCTTTTTGACCAAAAAATTGACCCTTTGAAAAATGACCATTTTTGAGAGAAAACCCAAGGGGTTAACCTTACTTTTTGACCAAAAATTGAACCTTTTGAAAAATGCCCATTTTTGGGAGAAGACTCAAGGGGTTAACTTTACTTTTTGACTAAAATTTGGACCTTATGAAAAATGCCCATGTTTGAGAAAAATCCCAAAGGGTTAACCTTACGTTTTGACCAAATAATTGACCCTTTGAAAAATGCCCATTTTTGAGAGAAAACCCAAGGGGTTAACCTTACTTTTTGACCAAAAAATTGACCCTTTGAAAAATGCCCATCTTTGAGAGAAAACCCAAGGGGTTAACCTTACTTTTTGACCAAAAATTGAACCTTTTGAAAAATGCCCATTTTTGACGAAAAACCCAAGCTGTTAACCTTACTTTTTGACTAAAATATGGACCCTTTGAAAAATGCCAATTTTTGGGAGAAAACCCAAGGGGTTAACCTTAGTTTTTGATCAAAAAATTGACCCTTTCAAAAATGCCAATTTTTGACAAAAAACCCAAGGGGTTAACCTTACTTTTTGACTCAAATATGGACCCTATGAAAAAAGCCCATTTTTGAGAAAAAACCCAAGGGGCTATCCTTACGTTTTGACCAAAAAATTGACTCTTTGAAAAATGCCCATTTTTGAGAGAAAACCCAAGGGGTAAACCCTACTTTTTGACCAAAAAATTGACCCTTTGAAAAATGCCCATTTTTGAGAGAAAACCCAAGGGGTTAACCTTACATTTTATCTAAAATATGGACCCTATGAAAAAGGCCCATTTTTGAGAAAAAACCCAAGGGGTTAACCTTACTTTTTGTCTAAAATATGGACCCTATGAAAAATGCCCATTTTTGAGAAAAAACCCAAGGGGTTAACCTTACTTTTTGACCAAAAAATGGACCCTTTGAAAAATGCCCATTTTTGAGAGAAGACTCAAGGAGTTAACTTTACTTTTTGACTAAAATTTGGACCTTATGAAAAATGCCCATTGTTGAGAATAAACCCAAGGGGTTAATCTTTCTTTTTGACCAAAAAATTGACCCTTTGAAAAATGACCATTTTAGAGAGAAAACCCAAGGGGTTAACCTTACTTTTTGACCAAAAATTGAACCTTTTGAAAAATGCCCATTTTTGGGAGAAGACTCAAGGGGTTAACTTTACTTTTTGACTAAAATTTGGACCTTATGAAAAATGCCCATGTTTGAGAAAAATCCCAAAGGGTTAACCTTACGTTTTGACCAAATAATTGACCCTTTGAAAAATGCCCATCTTTGAGAGAAAACCCAAGGGGTTAACCTTACTTTTTGACCAAAAATTGAACCTTTTGAAAAATGCCCATTTTTGACAAAAAACCCAAGGGGTTAACCTTACTTTTTGACTAAAATATGGACCCTTTGAAAAATGCCCATTTTTGGGAGAAAACCCAAGGGGTTAACCTTAGTTTTTGGCCAAAAAATTGACCCTTTGAAAAATGCCCATTTTTGAGAGAAAAACCCAAGGGGTTAACCTTTCTTTTTGACCAAAAAATTGACCCTTTGAAAAATGACCATTTTTGAGAGAAAACCCAAGGGGTTAACCTTACTTTTTGACCAAAAATTGAACCTTTTGAAAAATGCCCATTTTTGGGAGAAGACTCAAGGGGTTAACTTTACTTTTTGACTAAAATTTGGACCTTATGAAAAATGCCCATGTTTGAGAAAAATCCCAAAGGGTTAACCTTACGTTTTGACCAAATAATTGACCCTTTGAAAAATGCCCATTTTTGAGAGAAAACCCAAGGGGTTAACCTTACTTTTTGACCAAAAAATGGACCCTTTGAAAAATGCCCATTTTTGAGAGAAAACCCAAGGGGTTAACCTTACTTTTTGACCAAAAATTGAACCTTTTGAAAAATGCCCATTTTTGGGAGAAGACTCAAGGGGTTAACTTTACTTTTTGACTAGAATTTGGACCTTATGAAAAATGCCCATGTTTGAGAAAGATCCCAAAGGGTTAACCTTACGTTTTGACCAAATAATTGAACCTTTGAAAAATGCCCATTTTTGAGAGAAAACCCAAGGGGTTAACCTTAGTTTTTGACCAAAAAATTGACCCTTTGAAAAATGCCCATTTTTGAGAGAAAAACCCAAGGGGTTAATCTTTCTTTTTGACCAAAAAATTGACCCTTTGAAAAATGACCATTTTTGAGAGAAAACCCAAGGGGTTAACCTTACTTTTTGACCAAAAATTGAACCTTTTGAAAAATGCCCATTTTTGGGAGAAGACTCAAGGGGTTAACTTTACTTTTTGACTAAAATTTGGACCTTATGAAAAATGCCCATGTTTGAGAAAAATCCCAAAGGGTTAACCTTACGTTTTGACCAAATAATTGACCCTTTGAAAAATGCCCATTTTTGAGAGAAAACCCAAGGGGTTAACCTTACTTTTTGACCAAAAAATTGACCCTTTGAAAAATGCCCATCTTTGAGAGAAAACCCAAGGGGTTAACCTTACTTTTTGACCAAAAATTGAACCTTTTGAAAAATGCCCATTTTTGACGAAAAACCCAAGCTGTTAACCTTACTTTTTGACTAAAATATGGACCCTTTGAAAAATGCCAATTTTTGGGAGAAAACCCAAGGGGTTAACCTTAGTTTTTGATCAAAAAATTGACCCTTTCAAAAATGCCAATTTTTGACAAAAAACCCAAGGGGTTAACCTTACTTTTTGACTCAAATATGGACCCTATGAAAAAAGCCCATTTTTGAGAAAAAACCCAAGGGGCTATCCTTACGTTTTGACCAAAAAATTGACTCTTTGAAAAATGCCCATTTTTGAGAGAAAACCCAAGGGGTAAACCCTACTTTTTGACCAAAAAATTGACCCTTTGAAAAATGCCCATTTTTGAGAGAAAACCCAAGGGGTTAACCTTACATTTTATCTAAAATATGGACCCTATGAAAAAGGCCCATTTTTGAGAAAAAACCCAAGGGGTTAACCTTACTTTTTGTCTAAAATATGGACCCTATGAAAAATGCCCATTTTTGAGAAAAAACCCAAGGGGTTAACCTTACTTTTTGACCAAAAAATGGACCTTTTGAAAAATGCCCATTTTTGAGAGAAGACTCAAGGAGTTAACTTTACTTTTTGACTAAAATTTGGACCTTATGAAAAATGCCCATTGTTGAGAATAAACCCAAGGGGTTAACCTTTTTTTTTGACCAAGAAATTGACCCTTTGAAAAATGCCAATTTTTGACAAAAAACCCAAGGGGTTAACCCTACTTTTTGACCAAAAAATGGGCCTTTTGAAAAATGCCCATTTTTGAGAGAAGACCCAAGGGGTTAACTTTACTTTTTGACTAAAATTTGGACCTTATGAAAAATGCCCATTTTTGAGAAAAAACCCAAGGGGTTAACCCTACTTTTTGACTAAAATATAGACCCTATGAAGTAGGCCCATTTTTGAGAAAAAACCCAAGGGGTTAACCTTACTTTTTGACCATAAAATGGACCCTTTGAAACATTTTTTTTGACCAGAACTTAGGCTTTTTTAAAATTCTTATATTTGACAAAAACCTCAATGGGTTAATCTCTCATTTTGACATAAAATCAAATCGATATAATCTTTTTAAAAATGTATGGTTTGAAAAGAACTGTAGTTATTAAGTTTACTTTTGAGTCTTTATTGAATTCCTGTCAAAATGTAAAAATGCCAATTGGTTAACCATAGTTCTTTGTTTAGGATTGCTCCTGCTTTGGTATAATTGTCCTTGTTTTAAAAGAACCAGCCAGTAAGTTTAGAGAATTGGCCAAAAATGAAAACTTTTCAAAGAAGAACTATAGTCAGTATTATGTTTACGATATCACTAACAATTAATAAAGTAAAGATAAATCAAGGTGATAAAACAAATATTTACAAGGAAGTGCACACATTGATTTAAAGAAACAAGGTCGCAAATAAAGCATATGGCATTTAAGATGAAGGGGAAAGAGTGATCACATGCAGTGTAAGCAACATCTAGAAAGAAAGAATTCAGTGCAGTGAAAATAGCAAAAAATATCAAAAGTTATCTTATAATAGTAAAGGTTAGAAATTTTAAGGACTGTTGGTGTATTCTGAGGGAATTGCAGGGTGAAAATTGCACTGCAGCATGTTTCACTCTTCTCTTTGGAAGCTGGGGGTAGAAGCAAATCCTGATAAGCAAGATAAGCATTGAAGGGAATAAGCCTACCTTAGCAATATGGCTAGGGGGGGATGGGCACGTGTGCGTCTTAACCGTGATTAATATCATCATAATCAGTTAAAAAATATTATTACCAGGTATAAGAAACTTTACCTCTATCAATTCGATATGTTTTAACTTTGATTTCAAAATTAGTTCTGTCTTCTTTCAAGCTTCGCTTAAGGTTAATCCCTTGGAATTTAAAAGCGTCTATTTCTGTAGTTGTTTTATTAGCTGAGCATCTTAACTTGCCAATTAGTCCAAATATTTGATTTTCATTCAATGCATAATCATAAATCCTAAACTCATCAATCATTCCTTCCAATCTTCGATCGTCAAAATCGTAATGCCCAATGGCTGCTTTGTAACCCCAATCCTGTGACAGCAAACCATCTCCACGTACTGTGCCTTGCTCTTTACCATCCACGTACACCTAAAGAATGCAGGACGAATGCCAAATTTCATTGTAAATAAGGCATGCAAATAAGTAACAATTATATAATATGTTCACAGTTAACTGATATGACCAGGGTAGAATCCGAAAAAAGACAAAAACTGCACAAATAGTCAAGACGTAATGAAACAAAACCGTAGAATGTTTTGAGAAACAAACAAAACAACAAGTTGCTTTGGAAACATCTGAAACAGAGTAATGTTATCAGCGTACCTTAGCAACTGCCTTATAAGCATCATAAGTTGCAGCAATATGCATCCAGACTTTTGGCTCAACTATTGGCGTCGTTATCAAACTGAATATCGTCTTTTCCCCTTCATCTCGATGAAACCATCGGACTTTACCGTTATCCAATTCAAAGTGATATCCACCTTCATAACATAGAAAATCATTAAAACAAATGGTCTTTTTAATGAGGCAGCTCTTATTTACAATAAGTTCAAATCTTGCCAGCTGGCGTGATAGCCATTCAAAGGCAGGACCACATTAAGACCGAAAGAAATTCTGCGCCAAAAACTTTTCAGGCTTCTTCTTGACTTTGGTTATTCATCATAAACATTGATGATATTGTTTTTGTTTATATAACACCACTCCCTAATTTTATGGAGCTGTTTAGACCCCTTGATCTAAGCCCAGTAGGGCCAAGGTTACACGCACCCCTGGTTAGCAGTAAAAAGAAGAACATAGAAACCCATCAAGTAACATACCTATGAAATTAACTGGTGATACCATTCTCACGGTGCTAAACAATGAATGTTTTGCAGTTAAACTTCCTTGCAAATTCACCCAACAGGCAATAGTTATTCCCGTCTGCGGTTTGCCACGAAATGTCTTGTCTACAAGAATGATGTCTCCCTCACCCGTTAAATCTGCATAATGCCCGCACATTTGATCGTGAGGTCTCACAACCGCAGATTTATCGAGGTAAGCATTATTTCCCTTTCCTGATTGGTCCACAACGACTTTACCCTCAACAACTTCAAAATCCAGCAAACAAACTGCAATAAAGATATTCAATAAAGAAAGTCTTTTAATGCAAAAAAGCAGAAATACAATTTCGATTTTGGTGAGAATATATGTCGTCATGTCAAGTTTCATACCCAACTTGAGTGGGAAGAAAACATCAGTGTTTTTTATATTAAAACTTGTCTTGCTTTTTTGTTTGGTTACCAAAATTCCAATGATTTTTATAGCCATATAAACGGCTATTTCCTGTACTCTTCTTACTTCTAGAAATCTAATGTCTTATTTTCCCATTGCCTAAACGACCTGGTTGAATATTTGGATTTAGAATGAAATCATTTTATGAAACTGCTGATTCAATTAACAGATATAAATGACGTACTAGGACAAGCTGGTTTGTAGCATGGTACTGTTTCAACTTCCTTGCCTTCTGGTCCACAGTTTGCAGTTGAACAGAGACGTGATCGAGTGCTTATCCCACTTCCACAAGAAATACTGCAAGGCGAATACGCGGACCAACTATAATCAGCAGCATCTGTCACAGAAAAAAAAGTATTTGGTGAAAAGACATAAGTAACTGATTGACTAAAGAAAACTGGTTAAAAATATTAAAGGTGTACTATTTCAAAATAGGAATAAATGGTTTGGGAACAGCAATTGCAAAAAAGTTTCATGCAAGTAAGCAACATAGTTTATCTTCAATTAAAAATATTGCATTACCATTATGATATTCGCAAAAAGTGGCACTTTTAGACCGAGCGAATAGAAAAGGAGGAAACACAATACCTGCGCATGGTCTTGGGAGGCAAGGAACAGTTTCTATTTCAACACCACCGGTTGGACAATCTGGTATTTCACATTTGCGATATCTTTTTTTCATTCCCCTGCCACAAGTTGAGCTACAACTTGTAAACGAAGTCCATGAGTTTTTAAATTGACTGTTAGAATAGAAAGATGCCAAACGATTTTGTTGCCATGGATATCTAATTGGTTGTGGCAATATCCCTCTTGACGTGCTTCCATTGTAACTGTATGACGTCAGCTGATCACCAGGTAAAAATAACAGACCAGGGTGATTTGTCTGTTTATCAAAATTTCCACTTCTGTAAGCAGATTCCGGAACGTTTTCTTGCCGGAAACGCTGCAGACTCAGATCTGACGGAGTCTTGTACCCCAACATTTGATCTGCAGTCTGTAAATTATATTCAGTGGTCTGTGGTTTTGTCTTACCCATAAAACTGTTTTGAAAGTTTTGTAACGCAAGAGTTTGAAGGCGATTAGTTACTGCTGTCTCTTGAAGGTCTTGTCTCCCACTGGCTTTCCTTGTTGATGGCATATTGATCGCTGTGTTTAAATCAGTGTTAACAGGACTTTTTTCAATGGCTTTGTTATTTCCGAACTCATTTGTGATTTGCTTTGATTTTTGACTCTCTAAAGCCTCATGAAAATTTTTCATAAATGCAAGATTTGAAGCAGCCAGATCATGATGAACTGAATTTGCATACAATGCAGGCTTAACGTGACGTGCTTTGAAATGCGCTTCAATGCGCTGCTCCAAGTTTGGTACTCTGTTGTTTAAATCTCGTAAAATCTCTTCTGTTACGCCACTTGCTCGTAACTGAGGAAATTCGTTGAAGATTCTGTCAGCATCAATTGGTTTCGGGGTGTTTTTACCAACTGGTTTTGTTAAAAGAGGTCCGCCCATTGGTTGCTGAATGTTAACTTTCTGATTAGCCTTTGGATAATATGGCTGCTGTAAAGAAGACTGTTGTAGATTCTTACCAGTTGAAATCTGAGGCTTAACAGCAGCAGTTTGTCTTGGTCTATTTCCTATAAAAGGCGTTTCTCCAACTGGTTTCTTGTATAGAGGCTTGACGGCACCTTGTTGTACAAGACTAACTGCAGACTGGTTTGTTGGTACATAAACAATGCGAATCTTATGCATTGGCCTACGCGCTAAGCCCGCCTTCGCAAATGCTTTAGGACTTGGTGACTTCATGAGCGGACGTGGTGGTGGATGGTGTGCAGACTTTAAAGGTTTGTTCAATACTTTCTTAGGCACAACTGGCAAAATATGTTTTTGTTTTCCTGTGTGTTGCTGCACTTGCTGCTTTAAACGCAGATTCAATGGTGTATTGAGTTTATGCTGACGATCTGTTAATAATTTTAATGTTTGTTTGGCATGTTCATGTTCGCTTTTTGTCTTATGATGTTCAGTTTTGTGTGCATGAACCTTGTCTTTTGCTTTCAGCTTTGGAGCAGTGGAGGCTGTCTCATGGTGCTTGTGACTTGATCCTAAAAAATCATGGATTGATCGCAATTTACAAAACACGTGCAGCAATAATATAATTTATAAAAATCATTCTTTGTTCTCAGCAATTATAAGTTAATTCAAATTTTTTGAAATAGAATTCTAAAATGACCGAAAAAAAACAACAATAAACATAGTAATAAATGTAAATAAATGTAAAATAAAAAGAATGTTTACCTTCTTGGCATCCAAATACTTCGAATCGCATACAAATGTGAATTCCATGCCAAGCTCTTGGGTTTATACGTATATATCTTGCTTTAATTGGTTCTTTTAAATAATGTTTCACTATGTTAGCACGGTCAGTATTTGCAATAAAAAGCTACAATGAAATAGAAACTGCGATTACTAATGTAGGAAAAAGATAAAGTTGATTGCTAATTGCATAAAAGTAAAATTAAAAATTGAAAACATAAACTTGTTAATGATTTATTGCAAATGTAAAGCAAGGAGATAAAATACCTTTTCATCGTGATTCTCCTGGTACCATCTTTGTGGGCCATTTTCATCTTTGTATCCAAGTCTATAACTTGCAACCCAATTATCATGGGACACATACCCTTGTGTCGCAACACCTACGATTGTCTTCGTTTCGCCAAGATCTGCTTCGATATGTTGTCGTAATGAAATATCACGTGCACACCAACAGCCTCGAATGTCTGCAGCGTCCATTGAATCACGAACGAGTCTGGCGTAATATGGGTTATTGGCATCGCTTAAACTTGATGATGCTGATATGTGGTTATCATCAACTTCGCCGTTTGACATCCCAAGTGGAAAATTACAAGAAGCTACAAGAAATTCCATGTCACGAAATTAAACATATTCAACTTTAACAGTTTTTAATGCAATATTTCATCACAAGTTTTCATAGTTCGATTAAAAGCACCATGGCAGCAAAACGTTTGAAATTTCTTGTTACATTTGATGATAGAAATCCTTAGTTAATACAAATCCGAAATCATATTGAAATTATATCAGACACAAACCTTTTTGCGATATTTCTCCTCTTGTTTGAGCTTCGGATTCTTCAATTAGGTTTGGAATATTTCCAAATGAATCAAAGGGGTCAGGCTCCAAATCTACAAAAAAATCAAATGATTACTTTCGAATAATTGCTAGAAGAAAGGCTGATCATACCATATGTTCCATTATTCTCCGTTTTTATCTAAGATTGTACAGAGTTTAAATTAAAATTGTTTATTGCAAAGAAATAAACATTACCCATTGTACATCCATAAATTTCAGCTCTCATACAAAGATGGTTACCATACCACGATTGCGGCCTAATTCTAACATATCTTCCATTCACCGTATGATGCAAATAATGTCTCTTTACTGTGTTTTTATCTGTGTTACCTTCAAACACCTAAGGTAAACCAAATAATTATTCATTGAAAAAGGCTTAACTACTTCTAAAACAAACAAGACTAACACAGTCACATAGCTAAATAATTTTGATTATACAGTGACTCATAAAAATGTGAAAATTGAAATTTATCAGTTGGGGAATCCGGAAGTATTCCTGTTGAGAATATCAATGGTGGTCTCTGGTACAAATTAACAAATAAGGAAGAAATCATACCTTATCATACCCCCGTTCTTTATAACAATTCCATGCAGCTTTGTTATTACTGTAACAAAGCAGGTACGAAGTAACCCAATTATCAAATATAGACAGTCCTTGTGTAGCTACACCAGTCAATGATTTGACTTCGCCAAGATCCACTTCCAAATATGGATTCTTGTCCTCCTTGTTTGCACACCATGCAGTGCGAGCAGGATCTCCCCAGAACGAGGCTAGGTTGATACGACCATAAAATGGTTTGTGAAGATTGTACGTTGAGCTTGCTGTTATTTGTGCATCTTCAATTGTTTTTGACTGCATTCCAAGTGCCTGTTGGCAGTCTGCAAATAGATCAAGGTCAAGGTTACAATAATGTAACGTTCTCTAAATAACGTGTAAGAATGATCCTACTGTTCATTCTACAAATTTCACTACCGGCAATTAGTATTTTTCCACACAACTTCTTGCAACCAGCTATACGGAACAGGCCACCCACCTTTCTGATTTCATTTCATTTCATTTTAAATACTTTAAATATGGTTGCATCACCAGCCTAAACATGAAAGTAATCAGTGATGCTATGATCATCATCATCATTTTCATCATCATACTAATCACAATCACAATAAAGATATTATGATTGATATGATTAACTTGTTTCCACCTGAGTCTCTACTTTAAAACTAAAAAAATAATAATATTCACCAGTTTCAAAGCTGCATCTTTTCATTAAAAGTTCAATCTTTGTAGGTGATAATGCTCGATTAAAAACATAGAATTCATCAACTTCTCCATTTAAAATCCTTTGATTCTTATGTTTTCCAATTCCAGCTCTACCACTCCAATCTTGAGACAGTTCCCCGATTCCGTATCCTTGGGCCCCGAGTTTTCCGTTTACAAATACTGCCACTCTTCCCGTAACAGTGTCATACGTGGCTGCACAGTGGGTCCAAATATGCGCAGGAACCATCAGACCAGTTGATATGTTGAATATTGTTGTGCCTTCCTCGTTTCGGTGAAACCATCTTAAATGGCCTCGATCCACTTCAAAATGATACTGTCCATCTCGATGTTGAGACGTTTTTCCACCAACTGTGTCAAAAATTGAATGTTGTCCACCGTTACTAAAAAGTTTAATCCATGCTGCCATGGTTATTTCCTCTTTTGGTTTATCGACGAGAAATTCGCCATCGAAATAAACATCGCCTCCATTTAGCTTCAATCCTCTTTGACATGCTCTACTAAACGTAACAATTTCGGCAGGTCTTCGAAGATGCGCATCGTTATGATGTCCGCTCACATCAGGAATAACTGCTTCTCGAATTTCATCGAAGTCAAGATGAATTATTGGCACTATGTCCAATGTTGGTGAATCTAAAATAAAGCGGATAAAAATATCTTGAATACAATGCTTGTAAGGTAAAATCGCAGTACTGTAAAAATGGCGAGGGAGGTGACAGGCAGAACTAACAATTTCGAAATGAATGCGGTGTATTTGGAATCAGTTGTTTCAAATCTCCCAAAACAAATCACTTTCATATATAATATCAATCGGTTATTCTTTGGTAATTCTTATTCCGTTAACGGTTCTGTAAATGCTGTTAGTTTACCTTCCATCTTTTGCTCAAGGGCTGTCGATAATGCTCTTGCAGAGCCGGGTACATCTTTGGATGTCTTTTTTAACGGTTCATTAGAAGGCGTTGATTTTAGTCCATGTGGTTGTGTTGATGTTACTTGAAGTGTACCACTTTTGTCTGAGCTTTCAGCAATCTGCGGAACATCAGCTGAAAGCAGCAAGAAATAACTTTAAAAACAGAATGAATTGATGAAATTGTGATACTTGCATGAATCTGGTCTGGCTTTTACCCCAATGCAATTAAAATGTATTGTCCAGAGTTAAGGATTGGATTGCGAGGAGTAAAGCTATGTCAAATCATATTCTCAAATGTCTTATCTTCAAATGTCAGCTTAGTTTGGAGGGTACGAAAACATATTGAAATTCAAGTAAGGTTAGTGGAACTGTGACCCTTCAAAGAAGACGCTTTTAGTTTCATTTGCATACGAAAACAAGCAACAACCACAAATGCTTACCATCACAGCCATACAACTCCAATCTAAGACATCCTTTTCCATGCCATTCAATGGGCGTCACTCTTATAAATCTTGCAAGAAAAGGTTGCAAAAACCAATGTTGTACTGTTCCATTTTGGTCATCGTTTCCAACAAAATCCTTAAAATGACAAACGACTAGATATTAAATATTGACTCTTTTCAGGCAAACACATCTATATAAGGGTCTGATTTTTATGATTTATCAAGAATAATTCTCCGGCACATTAATCACATTTTTTGACTGGATTACCACTAGTGGCTGATAACCAGTTGACATTTCACGTTAGAACATTTCTTATTAACAGGAAACTTTTCGATGATTTCGATGAAAATTACATGAACTATATTACAAACCTTGACATCATTTCCACTATCTTTCATGTCATGATATTCTGAAGAAGTATCATTTGAATATGAAATGTGATAGGCTGTTGTCCATTCATCAACCAATCCCATACCTTCAGTGGCTACACCTATTTAGAATAAAACCGCAAATATACATAAAATACATATCAATAAAGAGTGTAAAAATAAACATAAATCTATACAATTTCCTCCATATAAATATCTATAAAGAGGGTGTCCTACTGGTCTAATCTTCCTTATGACAACGTGGCAGGCCAGTGTATTCCCCATTCTTTAACTATGATCTTCTGGACTTTCTTTCTAATTGACTGCTTTGCATTTTTGTTATATAAAGGAATATATAGTAGTTATCTGATACAGTAATGTGAAACATAAAACATTATATTTATGAACAGGTTTAAATGCTGTTTGAAAAAACTTTTTAGATATATCAAAAAAGTCAAACCTGTTACTTTTTTCAAACCAAGTAAATCGATTTCTAAATACTCTTTTCCACTATCAGTATATGGACACCAGCCTCCTAATGATCCAGATACCACCATGCCCAAACGTCCATGAAATGGTAAATGAAGATCATTAAATGAAGTCGAGGCTGAAATCTGTGAGTCTGAGATTTTGTAGTTACTGATTCCCAAAGGCCATGAACACTCTATGAAGCAAATGTAAAAAGAATTAAGTAAAGTAAAAGTTATTTACAATTTAGATATATACCCGGGGCATTTGAGAAGACAAGAAAGACACGAGGCGAAGACAAGATAGATTGTTTGCAGTATAATAGTGGTAATGTAGAAGAATTAGTTACAGGAAAATGAGATGGCATGAAGTGAATACCTAATGGCTGCCTTGCAACTGGTTCAATCTTATGCTTTTTTTGTGGTCTTGGAATCAGTTCACGTGATGTCCTTCCATCATCAATGCGCTTATCAAGCCATTTATTGCATGGAAATTCATAATAATCTCCATCTTCACTGGTAACTGTAACCTAGAAAAACCAAGTAAGATCTGAGCTACAAATCAAAGGAGTGCCAGCAAAAAGATCTTGTAAAGGAATTGCCCTTTGAATGATAATATTGCGAATGAATGATAATGAAGCTTCAATTTAACAAAAAGATTCTTATGATTCAGCTTTAACTTGTTAGAAGACACAGAACAATATTAGTATAATCATGTAATCAAATAAAATTTAAGATAAATTTATGGGTATTTCTGATACCTTTTCTAAAAACCATCCAGGACCAAGCCAACTATTATCATGTCTAATTTTTGCACGTTTTACGCGGCCAAGATTATTTTTTGCGTCCAGCACAAACGTATCGATTCTATGAAAAAAATAATGAAAAAATTCATCATTAAAAATCAAGGATTTGACTGAGTTTAATGCGTTGTTATAAAACACAGACTCCGTCAGGATTGACTTCTAATGGACCGCGAGAAATTATTGATATCATGTATCTTTATATGATTAATAAATAGATAACAAAGAGAAATAAATGATTAGAAAATATTATGACTTACTGTCCACGCTCAAAGTTATCTCTTCCCGATGATTCTAATTCTTTATCTTCAATTTCTCCTTTGCTTCCAAATAAACTAATAAAAACACGGGCATCTGTTCCAGCACCAAATCTATCACCGGTATATGTTGAAACAACATATCGATATGCTGAAATAAAAAACGAAAAAAGAAAGTCATCCTAATAATCATTTCGTTGCAACAGATAAATGATCAATGATCAAGAAGCTTTCAACATATCAAAAAAATCCTTCGAATGTCTTATCTTCACCCAAGACGTAAACAGTTTACTGCCAGAACTATATGAAGCTAATGATATGAAAAATGATCAGATCTGCAGAAATAACATGCAAGACAATTTTTACTTGCATCATCATCATGTAGATATCTATAAAAATAGTCTTATGGCTAGTGCTATCTAAGGCCATCCAAGGTTGGACAAGTTACACGGGCAAGTACAATCATATCTCAACTAAAAAATGGACCTTGGTGGGCATGATTGATATGACATTAAAATTGTGATTCTGGCAGGGCCTATTTTGGCATTCGGATTGATCAGACAGAAATTGGAATGGAAATAAATTAATTCATCATGCAGAGAAATGGAAAGATTTGTGATTTACAAATCAACATAACATCGTAGTAAATCAATGAAGGCAAAACTTACCTGAAGTTGAATGAAGTAAAAACAGTAAAATACCAAGGAGATAAACAAAGTGATTGTCCATTTTGCAGACTCATTTACTGGCCTAAAATGATGAGTAAAACGGTGTTAATGACATGTCAAAAACAGGATGGATGGAAATGTAAGATAGTCGCATTAGATATTTAATGTTTTTAGATAAGACGTTACATAGTATGATGAATCATTGATTAGCCCAATACAGCATCTTTATTCTAGGAATTTTTTCACTTCTGATAATGTCTTGCTTTAAATCCTAGTTGGATAAAGATTCCAACTACAAGAATGATGCTTCAAAATCATTTAGTGGCTTAATCTAGAAGTTAATGTATAGGACAGTTTACCTTTTCACTCATTCTGCGTGGATATAAATAAGAAATAAAAGAGGACAGCATAAAAGAAATGGGAGTATTTTCAGCTTGATTAGTTCATTGATATCCTTTTTGTTATTCATGTTTCTTTCGTTTGAAATTCATTTGATAAATCAGTTTTATACTGACAATGGTCCATAAAAACGTGTTTTTTGACAAGTTACCTTGATTAAAGATGACCATTCTGAGCAACAGTGTATTTTTGAATAAATCCCTGAAATTGATCCATTATATATTGTAATAGCTTGCATCTTCAACAGTTTTAGTTTATCATATTACCACCAGAAAATAGCGAAATCTCCATATCTCATCCACAAATGCCAATTCCTCATCAAATCAGCCAATGCTCTGAACAAAACCAAAAATTTTATTTTCACTAAACCATTAGGACAAAAAGATAAAAATTTGCCAAAAATCAGCAACAATTTAAAATCGAATTGGCAAAATTGATAAAACAACAAATTACAAGAATTTTTTTCTATCGTTTCGTTGTTGGAAGTCAGTGATGAGTTGCTGGTATTTCAAACGCGAGCAGGTAATGCGATCAAAAAGTCGCACGCAGCTATAAACCGCAAGGAAATTCAATGGTCACCGTGGATTTGTTCAAACTATACCCTGATTACTCAAAAGATGAACGCGGAAAACATCGTCAAATCAAATTATGATTCATATAATCCTAAACAAGGCAACATACGACTGATTAAGAGATGGAAAAAGAAATGGAAATTACAATCAATTTTTTGCAAAACAAAAATGGCTAACTTTCCAAAATCAAAAAACTTTATTAGATGATTGATATTTCGATTGTAATACAGGAATTTCCTTCTCGTAAATGCCTTCGATCTCAATGATCATTGGGACAGCTTTTCTTTGGTATTGGTAGAGTTTTCAAAGCAATTTGTTTTGAGGTCAAAATGTGACATTTTCCCGCCTATTTATCTTCCCAAATTATGTTATCATCTCATCTCTTTCGACTTCCGTATTTATTTTGATTTAAGACTAACTTAAGGCCTTCCTTCTTGCTTACTTTTTTGCTTGCTTAGTTACTCACATTGCCTACATTTGCTTACTTTATTGCTGATATGCTGGCATAAACATTTGCTTTTCAGGCTATTTGCCTTGTTGTGTGCTTGCTTTTTCACTTTTTGTTTGCTTAGTTACTAGCTTCTTTTGCTTGTTTATTTGCTCACTAATTTGCCTGCTATTTACTTTACTAGCCTACTCGTTTGCTTGCTTTACGTATGACACTGTCCTTTTTCAAAACATTAGAGCATGGACCAAAAACAAGGCTTGAAAGTGCAAACAAAACATGAAGGTCTGTTGACGTAGGTTAAACCAAAGAATGAAAGAGAAAAAACTCAGAAAAATAACACAGAAAGAATTTATTTAAATTATTTACTTATGTATGAAAATTAGTATCATTTAGTAAAAATTTAAATAGCTTTGAATCAAAGCAGTAAATAGATTGAAATTTTGTGACTTTTTTAAGTATTGTTTGGCTTCTTAAACTTAATTCAAAAAACGAATTAAAATTGTTTCAAATAACCATACATTTATATATTAATCATCAATAATACACAGCCAAAACATTCTTTTAAAATGTAAACTCAACCAGCAAAGCAATCAACAATATTTTGTTACTTCTCATATTTTAAATATTGGTTTAAAATTCCTTCATTATTGTGTCAATCCCCTTTTTGCAATGACCAATGAATGCTCCTTTTTTTGATTCCTCTTTCCTTTAAGCGATTCATCACTAATCTATTCAGTGTTTGTAATTCTTAATTGTTCTCTCTTCAGCCTTTAACAGACATGCTGTCTAATCATGACGACTGACTTGATGAAAATTGACGACTTAAATTAGCATGTTTGGTTCAATCCTGAAACCAAGTTGTGCTAAAATGCTGCACATGTAAAAATTTATCAAATGTGCAGTTATTTCATATCATTTATGATTATAACAAAGCCTTCCTTTTATTTCAACTCAATTATGGGTATGCACTTGTTTGTCTAAAAATCTTTATCAACAGGCAATGTATTTACTTTGTACAGTTTACATTGTTTATCTTTATTACTTAAACTCTGCATAGCCGAGGCATTAACGTCCACCATATTGAACAACATAGCTCGATTCAGTACAACATTGTCTTGGGCAATGAGGCATACATCTTTGGTTGCAGATTTGTGGGCAGAACGAATTGTATGAGGTATATGCTGGTGGAGGTGGAGGTGGTGGTGGCGGTGGAGGTGGAGGAGGCGGTGGTGGAGGTGGAGGAGGTGGTGGTGGTGGTGGTGGTGGCGGTGGAGGTGGTGGCGGTGGAGGTGGTGGTGGAGGCTGGCGAGCAGATGGTGGTACTATTTCATAAGTGTAATATGTTTGATAGTTGTCTGGTGAACAACAAACTGGATCGCAACTGGCTGTACATTGAGAGTAACAACTTGGTTGACATTGAGTATTGTTATATGTCACATTCATTGCTGAAATTTAAAAATTTATATTTTAGTTCAATCTTATGTTAATTAATCAATTTATTTATTATCATAGTAAAGTAGATGCACTAAATGTTCTAATAAACAAACCACGGGATCTTTATGCGTCACCAGTTAAAATTTCTTAATTTTGCAGCGAAAATAATGACCAAGGAAATTTCATCAATTTATCAAGTATTTTACCTTCTTCCTTACTATTTCCGTAATAACATCTAATAATTTAATTGTTAATAGAAACAATGATGAATAACCCTTACATGTAGTTACCCCCTCAGAGCATATACTCGGTAATTTTACCATCCATACTCTGCTACTCTCATAATCCCCGACAAGCTTAAGACATTTGATGCTCCTCCGCCACTTATCATTTATAGCTAATATAACTCTCAGACACTCTCTTTACATCTGTTTGATGTACAACAAGGATCCAGGCCTAGGCCATTACTCCTATTACCAATATTCAATTATTATTCAAAGGCTTTCATGCATTGCTTTGCAAATAAGATAGAAAAGCAAGATACTTATTTACCTGGTATGATTTGAACATCCACTAGGTCGCAAATATACCCCTCGCATTCTTCAGTGTAAGTTACATTTTTCAATGGAATCAAAGGATCAACAGGGGCGCCAGGACCAAATCGCATCTCAATGTCAATCAATACACTCACGTGACCTCTGTTTATGAAAACAATATTCATAATTGAGTTGAATGTTGGACTAGCAAATCTTGGTTAAAATGTCAGTTACATAGGCATCATTACGAGGTTAGAATGAGAGTCAAAAAGGCAAACGATAGAAATGTAAGTTGCTCAGTAAAGAAAAATTATATTGGTTGAAAAGAAAGTGAAAAAGTATCATAATCATCAATTTGTTTATAGTTGGTGAATTTGGCTAATTTGCTGCACATAAAATCATTAGATATGGCTAAGCACCATCACTTGAGTAGCGATCAGGGAAAGTGCAAAAATGTAGATTTGTGCAAAAGATGTAAAGCCTGTGGGAAGACTAGATCAAAACGAACTTACAACATTTTCGAAATGTAAAAATAGAAAGAGGTTGAAGAGAATACCTGAAATCTTTAACAGTAAAACTCAAAAACCAATCTTTTGTTCCATAAATATTCATGATCTGTAATAAATTTGAATTAGGAACAAGTTAGAAAGAATAGAAACATTTATGTGTGCTTATGAATAATAAAATAAAAAACATGATTACTTCAAATGGTCATAACAAATGGAAAACTAACAAACACCATCTTACCAATCTTTCTACACGTTGAATAATTGCCACTGCGTTGGCGCTTGAACCGTATACCAAATCAGCTGACCACGGTTCGGTAGGATAATGAAGTGTTATCATAAACAAAATGTCACCTAAAAATGAACAATATTTAGATTATTTGATTAATTCATGTGAGGTAACAATACTTTGGTTTCAATTTTCTGCATCGACTGAATTACATCAAAAGCACTCCAGTTCTTCTCAATGCAATGATTAGAGACGATTTATGTCATAGTTATACAGTATATCTGAATATACCTGGTCTTAAAGTCTTGCAAATAAATGGTTGAATAACTTCACAATTATTGTCCATCCATCCCTTTTGAGTGTTGAATTGCACGCAATCTTTTTGTCCACCAGTTGTTGGTGCTGTTAACCACCCATTAAAAGATAATGGCATACCATCTACCCATGTGAAGGAACCCTCAGTGATTCTACAACAGATAACGATATGATTATCAATTCATTGTTTGAAAAATATTTTTGGTTCAATAACCATAAACAACGAAACCAACATCAATTAATATCAAATCAATTGATGCAATTCCTTTGTTCTACAGGTGCTCTCTTGGGAAATCCTACAGCATACAAAAATCTATACCGTCTCAACATAGTTGGCATTTAAATGCAAACAATCCCTCAGGCTAGAGATACTCAAAAGCCACTTCAAAAAGTGGTCCAGTAAAAAAATATGCGTACAAAAGATCTAAAACGGCAGGCAATCTTACCGATCATTCAAACCAATCCACGCCTGTGGAACAGTATTTGTTTGTAATAACTGGGTTAAGAAATAATGTTCTTCGTCACGTGCTACAGACACCAATGATGCTTTCAAATCGTTACATGTTTCAACAGCTTTAACCCAAGTCTTTTGATCAGTGAAAAGCTTGTAACAGTAAGCACTGCTTGCTTGGAAACCTTCAGGGCATGATCCTGTGACAACAAATGCAATGAATTAGATTGGAAGATAATTTGAAAGTTGTATCCCTCCTTATAAACAGAAATTACACGGTAACCAATCTCAATGAAGCATGCAAATCTTTATGAAAAGTATGCAACCTAAATAGGTTTTGGGGTATTTTTTGAATTTCAAGGGGAAACAACAAATGGTCAGTATTAGTATCAGTTAGTTGCATCAGAGAGAATAAAATGTTTCACCTGTTGTTACTCCTTGCACAGCAGATCCTGAAAAATGAATTGAATTATCGTTTAGCTAACATAAAAGACAACAAAAACAGGGCTTTCAATTTAATTTACTTTTAGTGAGAGGCAAAGGCAAATACTTCCCAGATGTAAAAAGCAAAGTCTATTATAATTAAAATAATTTAATCAGAATCAGTAGGAATGATGAAGATCAAATGAACTCGTATGTGGCGTAGTTGGATTTCAGAAACGAGACTCAGTCTCACTCTTCCCAACATTTGGCTAAGATCATCAGAAATAATCGATCATTACAAATCATGTTTATAATAAATCTTACCTGTAACTGGTAAAACGTTATATTGTATGCCATCTTCGGTATCGCCAGCAGGATTGAAGAACGCAACTATATACGTCATACCATTGGGTCCGGGTTCCGTAAATTTGCCAACACCAACATCAGTCGTTCCTCTCCACACGAGTTGAACAAAGTAACGATTTTGATTGTTGATTTTCGGCTTTTGGAAGTCGTAGTTCATTATCTGATTGTACCATGATCGAACACTAACTTGTGCAATTGCCGGACCAGTGACGTTTGCAACAAACAATGCTTGTCCAAATTTGACCTTTGGCATTGGTAACAACCTACGTCAATAATAATAATAATGTAAATCGAAGGTACAAATATCAGTTGGGTAAAGCCATCATATATCCTCTACTAACGTGCAATTCAATGCACTGTAAACAATGTGAAACAATCTCAAAGCTTTTGATCATTAAATGAACAATGAGTATTTCATAAAATAAACTTTATTCTAGAAATAATGGCGGGTAAAGAAGGTTGGGGAAAGGATAAAACAAGTTGCTAGATTGAGCCATATATTATGATATAGAAAGTGTGAATAAGGGAATTTCGCTCTCTTATTGATAAAGCTTAACAAGTAGAGTGAACTTTAAAACATTGTAAATGGCTAATGGTTTATAATGTCATTGCAAATCACAATTAGTTTAATTCATAAATTACTTTTTCTCTTTCACAAGATACTCCGCCCATCTTTGAGCTTTTTCCATCAATGAATACGACCAAACCAATGGCACAGCACTATGCATTCTACGATATCTATTTGCTTCTTCTAAGAATAACATCTTGAAGTTCAGGCTGACTTCTGCGAATAAATTGAGAATACATTTTGATAATATTCATCAAAGGAATGAAAACATGCAAAAATTATATATATCAATTTAGCACATAAATGATGTTACATTTTTTCATTGTTTTTGATACATTTTACGATTCATTAAATACATATTTACAATTAATAATTTTAGATATACCTTCTGTTAATGGTTTACTATCATCAATAGTAAATGGTGAAGATTGGTCCCCAGCAGCTGCTCAAAAAAAAAACAAAAAAGAATTTAAAAAAAAGAATTTCAACACTTCCATGTGTTCTTCAATATTTATGCATTCAGAGAGAAAGCCTCATAAAAAGGAATAAATAATTTCATTTAATTCATTTATGCAATCATGAAATCTTCCATCAAAGAAGATAATATGAAGATAAAATATGCACAAAAAAAACAGAAAAAACAAAATAATCGTGATTTTTTTAACCTGAGCGGTATGAAACAATCGTCAATTTTCATACTATTTGCATTTTGTATATGTAGAGTATAAAAAAATTTACAGATAAAAAATTCTAAGAAAAACTAACCTTGGCATATAACAGCAGAGACCTGGCTTACTCCTTCCATCAAGTCCCCATAATCAAATATAAGCCTGTATTGGTCTTTTGGGTCAGATGCCATGGCTTCCAAGGCGTACTTCATATAAGGGGTCTCTTCACCAAAACCAACACTAACCACAGTGATACCCATGTCTCTAAGTTCAATCGATGGTAATGTGACATCATCTGAACTATACCCATCAGTGATGATAACAACAGCTTTCAGTGATTTCTTGCAAATGACTTTTGTCATTACTTCAGACCGGACAAGGTCCAGAGTTTTGCCTAGCAGTGATCTTTGCTTCTTGTGTTCAATTTGGTTTACAGCAGAGTCCATACTAAGAATGTCCTTGTATGTTCCAAAATTGAAGACTATTTTTGGATCTGTGCCTGCTTCAATGACTGCAATATCAGCATTTGTTCCAATTTGGAATGATCTGTACACGTGTTTGGCGAATGTTTTCACACGACTGAAGAACCCGTCACGATTCCTTGCTTCGATTGAACCAGAATTATCAATAACAATAGCAACGTCAACTTTAGCTGCACATTTGCCTCCTGGAACTGTAAAGAAATATTCATAAAAAATGGTTAAATACGTAAAAATTAATATTTAAAATTAATCATAATCACATTAAAAAGTACTTTATATCGTTGGCAAACTTAATAAAAATATTGATGAGAAGTATGGAAGTATCAAATAGTAAAGATTGGATAAATAAAAGTTTGAATGGAAACCTGTTGGTTTAAGTGGAGCTGTTGTTGGTTCTTTTGTGACGATTGGTTTGTCAGTGGTAAGTGGTTGCGGTGTTGTTATGACTGGTGTCTGCCCAGGTGTTGTTGAAATCTCAGGTGGGACTGGTCCAGGAGTAGGAGGTGCTAAAGTTGCTATTCAAGAAAACATATTAAGGTTGTATTCAATTCGATTGCAGTTCTGAGTTAGAAAACTAAACAGATTAATATTTATAGTCTAATATGAGGCATCATTACACGTGAAAGGTTAAATTCATAATAGATATCAGAAGGAAACTCATCGGTTGTTAAAGGTTAATGGTTAGAGTTAATAATTAACTAACCAACTGTAGTTGCATCATCTGGGCTTGGAGGAGCAGGAGGTGGAATTGTAGCTGAAAGTGGTTAGTAAATTCATCAAAAGATTACGAATGGGTAAAGATTATGGAACAGTTAATGGGATTGTTATGGGACAGATTAAAAGAAGGTTAACGAGGCAAACTAAAAGTTTGGGTCAATTGTTAATAATGAGCAAATAACGAACCCATAATTTCATTCATTGATCAATCCCAGAGTCTAATAAGTTGGTCAACAAATCAATAAACAAACCAATAAACTAATCAATCAATAAATCGATCAGTCGATCAGTTCATCAATCAAACAAATAAAAAAATCAATCCAACGCATGCTTAACATGCTGAAAGAAAAATTAATTTATAACATGTAGGAGCAACGGATGTTAATAAAAAAACATGATTTTTGAAGACTTACTGGCATCTGTTGGCGAAAGCGGTGGAGGCGGTGATGGTAAAGGTGGCGATGGAGGTGGTGGTGATGGTGCTAAAATGAAAAGTTTTGGTTTAAAAAGATTATGGAAGAATGCGACATTTATATATACGCAATTAAAACGTGTCCGTAGATGTTTTATACTTTGAATAGATATATTTACTACAAATATGACTTTCATATGAGAGATTTTAGTACAAACAAGATTGTAGTGAGCAAGTCAAGTAAATATAAGTTCACTTACGTGCATCAGTTGTGACTGGGGCTTGAGTTGTTGTAGCAACTAAAATAAAATAAATAAAGATTAGATTGAAAATTATCAAAATGAAAGAAAAAGTGAATAAACATAAAAATGAGAAGATAAGAGTAGAAAGAAAAAGTTGGTTGTCTTATAAACTAAAGATCATCCAAAAATTAGCGAAAGGTATTTTTCAAAATGAAAGCACTCCATTACTCTCTGGCTTTCAACGGTATGGAATCCGCCTAAATAGAGACAACTTTTTGAAGATTGAGGATCTGAATAAGAGCATTATAAAATATATAGCAAATATGATGTCTTACGTTGTAAAATGGTTTTCAAATCTTCTTGTGTAACGGTTTTGTAGAATACAGCCAAATGATCCAATTGAAATGTGCCGAAAAGACTTTCTTTGTGATTTGGTTTACCAATGGTCAATGATGTATAAGTATCAGTTGGATAAGAGGCCCTCTCGGCATTTACTTGAGCAACAACTTTGCCATCTTGGAAATAGGTCAGGCCAGCACCTATAAAGATAATAATGAAATAATTTTGAGAAAGAAAAGGAAAGACACGCTAAAGAATTAAACCAACAAACAAGCCAAAGACCTGGGCAGGGAATTTAAATGTTTGGTAAATGGAACAAAAATAAAGCAAAGAAAAGGGAAAATAGAGAAAACAGAGAGTATCTGTTACAAAATATATGATGAGTGGTACAAGAAATTCAAATGTTGAAAATTTAAAAAACAAGCTGAATGACCGAACAGAAAAGCAAAAGTGTTAAAAATTAAAAAAAAGTTAAGCAAACCTTCTTTAAATGTGAATGCAAAATGGAACCAGCTTTCAGGGATATTAGTCAGAGCAGTTCTGTAAACAGCAGTTGTAGTTTGAAGTTGCAATTTGAATTTCGATTCTTCTTTTGCATATAAGAAAGCAAATCCACGTGACGAGCTGACTTGTCCACCACTCGAAATGATGTATTGATGGTTTTCACCATTGCGGGAAATATCATTGGGTTGTATACGTAACCAGAACATGACTGATATTCCATTTGTACAAAGAGTCAGATCGCTTGTGCATTCACCTGGCAACAGACGCAACGATATTCACACAATACAAAATACACAAATACAAAACACAAAGCTATTCTTACTAAGAGTCTTCTTAATCTTCTACAAAATTCCTTTAAGGCGTTAGGATTTCAACAATTCCAATCATCATTTTCAATGTACATTTATTCTTCCTCGAAACTTTTCATTTTTCTTTCCCCATTTATTGGTATCTCGTTCATCTTTTTTAAATTCCCTATCATATCATGATTCAATTACAACATATTCTGCAAGCAAAAACATCCTTTATTGAAGATCATTTTCCTTACCTTTGAAATCGCCAACATTTACCCAACTTTTTAATGTTGTCACCAATGAAAGAAACTTCCCTCTAGGAGGAGCAGTAGCAATGACGGCACCATCCTAAAATGTTAAAAAGAGTATTAATTAATGAAATAACATCTGAATGAAATATGTCTTGCTAGACATGCGAAACAATAGCGCATTTCATAGGCAGTCTTGGCATGGAATGAATTTCAAAATCAATCACTCAATCAAAATCAATTTGATGCAAAATTGATAGATTAAATGTTATTACTTTCCATCAAAACGAATATTCGATCAAGCCGTACCTTCAAAACTGCATTCTTCTTGTTTGCAACAACCTCAGGTGTGACGTCACCAGTAGACGTTTTAAACACAGAATCAAATGGATAGCAATATTTTGCAGCATCATAACCGACGCCACAAGCGACAGAATCAGCTCGTCCTAGAAAAGTGATAATGAAATATTAACATTCAATCTATTTATTAAGAAAATAGAGGATCACATCACATCGTAATAAATTGTTGAAATGGAAATGTGTTTTAACAATACATTACTGCCATTTGTTTATAACATTCAAATGTTTTTAAAAAATTAGGAAAACTATTGATAATAGGAGTTTTGTTTGAATATTCAACAAAGATTTGAACTATTTTTAAAGATCACGCAGCTTATTGACAATACAATTCTTTGACAACAGTGAAAATATAAATTTGAGTAATTTCAGTCTTACCACTAGGCTCTGGTGGTTGAGGTACTGGTGGCTGGCCTAAAAACAAGATTTTTCACAGAATTTAGAATGTCAGTAAAGGATAACCTTCAACAGGGCAGAAGTGCGACAAATTTCACCAATAACGATAATGATAATGATTATGATGATGATAATGACAAAGATAAGGGTGATGATGATCATGGTGATGATAATGATGATTAAAATAATTATAACAATGATGTTTCGTACCTGTCACGATTGTAAATATCTGTTCGGCAGACAATGCTTCATAATAAATGACCAAATTATTCATTTCAAATGAACCAAAATACTGTTCTCCTTTGTTCGGTTTTCCCAGAGTCATTTTGGTCACAGCATCAGTTGAATAAACTCCTGATATTTTTGTCCCTTTCTCCTTCTTTGCACCATTTTGGTAGTAAATAAGACCATCAGATGCACCGCTTCCTATCGGAGTAATTGGAAAAGTGAATCATAACCAATAAAGACATAGAAGCTTAATAATTATATTCAGTCAGCTAAATTAACAAAATTGTTTGATGATTGACTTGTTTTTAGCCATCTCATTCAACAAATCCTTCCTTTGTTCCTAAAATGCTAACATGGATTTGAAACGATATTAATTATAGTTAATCAATGCTTTTGAATCTACAAAAATGATCGAACCTTGTTTAAAAGTGAAGGCAAATGCAAACCATGTTTCCGGAATTTGAGGAAGTTGGATGACGTAATCAGCCGTTGATGTTTGAAGTTGTAATTTAAATCCAGTAAATTGGGCATCTTTTTGGTATAAGAATGCAAATCCACGAGAATCTCTTCTCTGTCCACCAGTAGAAATGATATATTGATGATTATTTCCAGCTTGTAAATTGGTATTGATCATTGATGCTGTGATTTTAATCCAAAAGATAACCGTGATTCCACTTGTACATCTGTCTGGATCAGCCACGCACTCGCCTACGATTACACAAATGAAAAAGATCAATTTCAAAATCAAACTGTTGCTTAACATTGTAAACAAGAAACAAAAACAATTTTTTGTGAGTAAATAAACAACCTAAAAACAAAATAATTAATTAAAAATTCAAAGATAACATCTCTGTGGTATTGAATGTATTGTAAGTCAAGAATCTACAAGTGATGCGGAAGTGTGTAATCATGGAGCGACTTACCACCATAATTTCCAAGGTCTGCTGATGCTCCAGTCGTTGTCAGATCAAGAACGTTTCCTTGGCGTGAAGTCGCTCTGATTTTCGCTTTCTGTAAATCAAATCCATTAATATTTTACAGCCTGCCTTCATGAGGTATACTTTATACAAAATTATGATTTATCATGATTTTCATAATATAATTAAAATGTGTTTCTATTGATAAATTCAGTTAGACTTTGTTGAACTCTGAATTATTTATAAATGCAAATTTCATACCTCTGACAAAGTTCCGGTTCTTTTTGCAATTGATTCCATTGTTTGTTTCAAATTGTTGACTGTTTCGAATGTCCAACAATAACGTGCACCATTGAATTTTGCAGGACATTCAGCTGTGTGAAAGACAAATCAAATTTAGTGATCGAGTTCGGGATGAATAACTTAAATTGATTCATGACTTTAGAGACTTTAGGTAAATTGCCCTCTTTGATGACAGCAATTCATATGTTGAAGAAGTTACCCTTTCTATATATTGTATTTATTATCATTTTTATTTATAACATATGGTACAATGTAAATTAAGACAGTATTCTGGTTTAGAATAGCAAAGGTTTTGTTGAATAGGAAAATGGAGAGGACAGTTTTGAAGGATACCAAAACATAAATTAACTTATTGTTCAAACATTCATTCAAATTCATGCCTTTGAACTAAAGGCATTTACGAGATACATTGTATTGTTGTCTTTCAAATGCTCTTTGTTTTCAAATACCACAGCTTGGCACAAGAGGAACTAACGAGAGAATATAACTCACCATGTGCCAACTTGCTTGCTAGAAAATAGATATGAAAATAGATAATAAAAGTGATATCAAACATTATTCAACAAGTATCATCGCACAAAATAACAACACGTGATAAAATACTTTATTGTTCCTGTGTTTTTCACATAGACGAAACAGTAGATGCTTACTTATTTGTAGTAAACTCAACTCAATGAGAACGAAAACAGTAGGAAATTCAATGCAAGAGTCCTGGGAAAGAAAAGTTTTGTAAATTGATTCAAGAAACTGAACAATTTCACTCATGTCAAAGGTGTTTTGTTACGATCTTTATCTCAAAACCATGACGACTGAATTTCATCACCTTGACATCAGCAATTATGCAACATCACGTGGGTTTCAACTGCTAATAAATCATAAAATATTTCAATGTACCTTTGCAAACAACATCAGCTACTTTGGTAACTTCATTTGCTAATGTTTTGAATTGCACTCTCAGGTTAAATGCCTCATCACTTGCCCATTTTTTGAGGTTTGCATCACTGATACTGTTACCAATGGCAATCGGCATTACTTTGATGCCAGCTTTCTTTATTTCCGTGGCAGCAGCATCAGCCTGCACTTGATCGGTTGGATCACCATCTGTGATAAGCACCAGAATGTTCGCTGCATTATCCTCTCGTTTCACTGCTTTATCAAAGAATTCTGTTTTTGCCTTCCGCAAAGCTATACCAGTGTAAGTGTTTAAGAAATTCTTTGTTGGAATTTTATCAATTTCAGCAATAATTTCTGCTTCTGTTTTAAACTTGTTGAAATCAAAGACCATCTACAAAAAATAATAAAACGAATTTTCAAGATTCCATCAAACAGCAAATTCAAAAGAATTTTTATAATTGCTTGCGGCACCGACCAACATTTGTCATATGGTCAAGCAAATTTTTTACCATATTCCTCTTGTATGCACGTGAAAGAATTGATATCGAGGGGGTCAAGAAAACCTTTTGATAATGATGAAAAATGACACGCCTCTAAGGATTCACGAGAAAAATGTGGGTGTTGGAAATTTGGATCTTGTCTTGGAGATCCAACGTTCTGGCAAAGACTGCTAATGATAAAGTGGATGGATGAATAGCTTTGCAGATGGTGGATTGCTGTTGAGCGTAGCAACAATACGTGCAAGTAAAAGAGGCTTTAGAGAGTCATGAAATTAATGGGCCTAAATGAAACATACCAGAGGTTCTTGATCACCAAAAAGCATTAGAGAAAATCTAGCATCTTTGGGTGAAACTTCGAAAGATTGAACAATTGTTTTAAGTCCTTCTTTGACAACTTTTTGAAAATAGTCGCTTATTCCAGCGATACGACCTCCAAGTTCAACAGACTGCGATGCATCGACAATCAATGAAATATCAGCAGCTACTTTGCATTTTGCTACTGGATCAGCACCTAAAATTGAATAAATTTTTGACAATTAATTTGCCGCAACAAATTATTGCTTGAGTGATGAGCCTGACAACAGACTCAAAATTTTTTATAATCGGTTTATGAATTAATAATAAAAAACATTCACTCACCGAGGGCTAAAGAAACAGCTACAGAAAGCCAACAAATTACGGAGCAGATCCTGATGAGCATCATCAAGTCGTTTAACAATGAACACTGAAATTAGGACATTCAGAAAAGTAAGAGTAATTGTTGCATGCGCTGGGTAATCATTGACACAGCATTAGTTAGCAGGCTCATCATAACCTCATTACTTAAACCAAAACCAGTTGTAGTAAAGAGAACAGCTCAAAACAAAATAATTAATTTCAAATTTTATGCTTCATATTGAAGCTCTTCTTTATTCATTATTTGTTATTACGATTATAAAAAGTAGTTTTAAAAAGCTGGCTAGCAGCCTTGGGCATTATCATTAATCTTTCCACGGAGAGATAAATTAACAGCAAAAATCTGGTTTCCACAAAAACTGATAAACGGATAATAATCTACAAATTATCAAACCACGCGAGTTAATAACAAACGCGTCGATAAGATCATTGCATTTGTACATCGTAACTCAAATGCAGGAACAACTCATATGAAAAATGATGGCAAAAAATAACAATGCGAATGATATATCATCTGCAAAAAGCCTTATTAGAAATTTCCACTGCAAGTCAAACTTTGTTTTGTGGCGCAGAAACAAACACGTTCTTACCTTAAAATTTGTTCTTCAGCGATAACAATTCATTTAGCAACCTTGTCCTTCTCTTGATTTATTTGTCCTAATAAAGCATTGAAAACATGAAAGAGTTGCAATTTAACGATGAAAAAGCAATTATTCCAGAAATTGTGGAGAGTTTGCGGTAAAATCCGGGCAAAACCAACGAAAGAGAACCGAGCTGTCAACAACCAATGAGTTTTCAATGAGCAATTGTGATTACGTCAGGTGGAAAGATCAAGAAGTCGATACCACAGGGATACCATCTCATTGTTTTTCCAATAAGGTTTTGTTATTGAAGGAGTACATTAAACCCACAGGCCATTAGCAGTAGTTATTATAATAGACTGTTACGACTTCCAATTAAGTGTCAGAGGTAGCCATCAAATGACGGGCAAATTGGGATTACTTCCAGCACCCTGAAAAACATACTTTCTTTGTTGAAAGCTCGAATAATTGCAAGGAATAATTTCTTATCAAAATCAACATCGCATTCTCTTTTCCAGTTTTATCCAACTCCAAGCAGAATGTTGATCCATCTTTTAATGTGGCATTTTACAAATGAAAATGATTATGCATATGAACCCACTACGGAACAGATCAAATAAATGCATGTTTCAGATGTGCTGCATAACCATAATATGCAAGCTACCTGTGCTTAAAATCAAATGAAAATCATTGTCTAAAGTTCCGTAGTGCAATGTTCCTTGAGTTCCAAGCTCAATGCAATCTTCAGATAACTACATTATATAACACTTCACTGCGTTTTTAAAGTAGTCGCTTAAAACGGTTCACCTGTTTTGGAAATTGCAAATATAAATTTCAGTTACCAAACTGCACAGATTGCAAATAAAAGATAACACTTACCAACCTAAGATAAAAACTCTTCCTGTTTTATCATTAACTGCAGACTTGCTATACTACGAACTCTATTTCATCAGCTTGCAAATGTTAGAAGACTTTTTCAAAACAAAATTCAAAATTTTCCTCAAAATTCGTTCCGTAGGCCCAGTCGAGCCGATGGCAAGATAATCAAACAATACCTATTTCGCCATATGTCACAGGTACTATCTCAATTGCCCATTGTCTTTGCCTATGATTTTCAATGCAAAGCTGTTAGAGATTCTCTTTATGTGCGCTGTAATCATTCGAGTAACAGCATTCATCTAGCATTAAAAATATTTTATAAAAACACTTTCGAGCCTTCTTTGTCGCATTCATTAATCAATTCAGTCCTTGAACACGAAATCGGAACTAAAGCACTAGGCTCCCTAAAAACTTTAGGATGTGAAAAAGAATTTTTCGTTCCCTCTATATTGACGATCTTTTCTTGGCTTGCATGGTAAAGATAAAAATCCTACTAATTGCATCCAAACCAAACGATTTGCGACGATATCATTAAATCAACTTTTTGACCTTAATCAAAATAATTAATTTGGCAACAAATGTGGATAGATTGATTTGAGCAATTCAGCAGCACCATAAAATTAGAATTAACTTTTTAGGTTAGACACAAGAAACTAAGCACAGATAGCTTTAAGTTTGAACATTGATTTGATTTGTTCACAATTTTGAATTATTTCATACTTTAAGGCAACAAATTGCACTACATGAACTAAAGATTAATGATACCATGATCAAAAATAGTTTAAAGTATTAACATAAAAAAGTATTAAAATTTGTTGAATCAAAATGATGTTTTTTAAAGTTCATTTTTTCATTAGCAATTATACGTTTCATAACTGTAAATCAAATTAATTAGCATTTATCTTTATGAAACAATTAAAGAATAAATCAGTTAATTTTCATTTCACCTTTAGTTACGAGAAACAACCTTAATAATAACATTTTATATCGTTTTCATATTCTATATGAAAAGCCCTAAAAATATTACGAGCGCAAATTTTCAATTTTGACTGCCCAGATCAACTGGGTACTTTGAAGTAGTCAACGACATTTAATGGTAAATTCTCTTGAAATTTTTATATTTTCCATCGTGATTTAGGTCATTATAAGTACAAAATCAATTACATTTAAATTATAAGGCGTCCAGCACCCCTTCTCCTCTCCACCTTCGATATCCAACACTTCTATAACCGAATCTACTATCTTTTATAGCGTAATAAATCCCATGAATTACACTATTATCATCTTCTGTAACAACAGCCAATCCATAGATGACATCATCTTCTTTGATATGCCGGTCTCCATTTAGTAACGAGGCTTTCACTACTCTATTGAATCTAAATAAGCTAGGCAGATCTTTATAAAGCAGATTTCGAGGCTCAAAGCATACCTTTGTCATATTTTTCAGTCCTTTTTGAGGCTGCTCATGGAATCTCTGTGTGTTGAAAAAGCCGTGAAGGAAATGCATAAGTTTTTGTTGAAATCGTTGAAGAATTGCTTTTGGTATCCTTTTGCTGTGTTTACTTGCAACAGAATACTTCGCATCAGTGTTGCACTCTTGGGAAATGAATGATGACATTGCAGCTTGAGCCACATCTGTGTACATCAATGGCTGTATACCTGAAATATACGATTTTAAATTGCTTAATAGGAAACACACACATGAATAAATATACCATTATGTCCAATGTGTCCCTTCTTCCCATGAGCTATCCTATTTTCTATGTGGGTCACCACTACTCTTTTTAACGGATGCAAACAGTTCTATACGTGACTTAGCGGGTATAAAGCTACTGTACATCGCATAATATGTTTCATTTTAAGCTCCATTTCAGCATTCTGTTACATCGTTGCATTACAGCTTCCGTCATTCCCTTCTGCGAACCCTTTGGATTGAGATTTCTAGAATGAAATTAACTCACTTTTGCAGTTTGTCTTTGGGCATCCCTCAAGCTCTTCAAATTCTCCGAGGCAATTTTGAGATAAACGTGTCTGCTTTACGCATTTTCTTTGACGAATTCTTGTGCCTCCAAAACACATCGTAGATGACGTACAAGACGACCATTTAGACCATTGCGACCAAAAACCTGCAAATGTTTGAATATAACGTAAACTTATAAAATTGATAATTTTAGTTAATAGCGATAAAATATGACACCATAACATGATTCAAGATTCAAAAGGCTGAGTGGGTAATTAGATTGAATCCTAGAGAAGAATTTGAGTAAATAATAGATTGAAATTCGTAAGCATTCAAAAGTGATACGTCAAGATTTGAAAACAAATTTAAGCCAAGATGTTTGATAACTTACTTTGTACATTTTCATTCTCAAACTTGATATATGAATTTGAAAATGCTCCTTCGCATATTAGCGATGGAATGATCTGCAGGCACAGCACCAGGTACAGCATAACTGAGACGAAGTCAATTCTAAAACGCAAGATAAGTAATGAAATAGATTCCCAATAACTGGGCACTGCATCAACCTGTGCAGTCTATTAACATTATGAACTTATTGCTTATATAAAGAGTAGAGCGTAATGCTGAGAAAGCAAGCATTAAAATGGTAATTTTTACCTCCAGTCGATGCATGGAGCAGCCAAGTACCAGCTATTAAAAGGAAATTATCAGAAAACCGGCATTGTGATCCTTAGAATGGGCCTAATTCTTTAAAAACATAAGCATCAACCGGTCTTTCAACGAACACGTTGTTACTTGTAAATACAGAACTGGTCCTGCTGGTTGCCCTTTTGAAAAAACGCGCAATTCTGCAGGTTTCGATTCAAAATTCACGTTCATATTATGGTTATTGAATACACTCAATTCTATAAGAAGCTTCTTATTAGATAAAACGGGATAATCTTTTTAAGATTAAAGAAAAACTGTCATTTTGGTAAGCTTTTGCAGGTATGGCGTATGTCTGAGATCGGTCAATTCTATACTGCGGGAACTTTAAAAAAAGACTGCTATCAATTGACCAATGTTTCTTGTCAAAATGCGCGCCTCGAAATTATGCTGTAGACTGTTGCTTCTCATATAAACCAAAAGCTCTGTAGTTCGTCCCTTGTCGGCTAAAACATCAAATACAGTTTAATTTGCAGCTCCTTTACAAGATCCTTTACAAGGAAGGTCAAAAATTGTAGCGAAGGCAGAATGAAGGATTAACAAATATAATAATAATAATATGGTTATATACCTCCAATTTCGTATTTTTTTCATTTCTTCTTGAGATGCAGTAATTGGTTCATGATTCAAGGCTTTGGTGATACCTTCATTTGGTAGTTTGTGCTTTTTGCAATTTTATTTGTTTATATACATTTACAAACAGTAGTCCTAGATTGGCCTGGCTTTATTAAGGCTTTTGGCTCATTTTTCAGCATTTGCAACTATGTATCATTGGTCTCTGTTCTGTGTTTGATTTTCAAACAAATTCTTTACAAAGCCAAAGTTAGGTTACAATTAAATGGGTCTGCATGCCTCAGAAACTTTCGTTACCCACATTAGCATGATTTTAAGTAGAGGGAAAACAAAACAAATAGTTACAACAATTTAAATTCATTTTCAATATTTACATATCTACCATTCACAAAAATACAAACGGAAACAGTCTGAACACCTATAACCAACAATTTTATCTATAATTAATGATTTTTCCCTTGGTTATTTTGTATTTTAAGGTAAATGAGTCATAAAATTTTAATTAATTTTTACGTATTTGAATGAGTTGCTTATATTTAATCTTGTAACTTTCTAACCTTTCTCAGAATAAGCTATGCTTATGCCTTCTTTTAAACATTTCAAAATGAAATGACCACCCTCGATTGTACAAAATCACAAATTAGTTTCTTCTACCCCATTTAACATCAAACTATTCCAAATAAATTAATTGCAGGCAGAGATGAAGCGACTTATACGCTGAAAAGAATATTTTATGGTGATCAAATAGACCCTTAAACCACAGACATTAACTACTATAAATCTAATAAATCTAAATAATATTACCTATCGTTTCTATCTTTGTTTCTGTTATCATGATATGGCCTGTTACTCTGCTCTCTGTCTGTAATGCCATACTTACCATGGGATGTCCTCTTTTGCATTAGTGGGTTCTCTCCTGCAGGTAAAGGTCTTCTATATGGCCTGTCTCTTCCACCAAACCTTAGCTGCCCCGATTCTTTTCTGCCCCCAAATCCTCCTCCAAAGCGTCTTGGTATCCATCCTTTCAATACACGCTCTTGTTCATACTCCACAAGAATTTCTGAGCCATCAATTACAGCCCTGTTCATTTCTCTCCAAGCAATTCTAGCATCTCTTTCCCTCTTAAACTCAATAAATGCATACTTTCTGCTATTTCCGGTTATTATATCTCTTACTAAACAGCACTTTTCCAACTCTCCAAATGTTGAAAATCTGTCTTTTATAGTTTCTTCTCTTGTCATCAAATCAAGTTTGCCAATAAAAAGTGTTTTATAAGGATCACTAGTAACCTATAGATGATAAAAATAAAATGCATAATAACTTGTCTTAAACTCATCAGGAGAAAAATAATTTATTGCGTTTTGGAAAGTGAAAAGGAAACTTGGTCTGCTAAGCATGGCAGATTCGATAAGATCTCGCGCGTGCAAGGTAAAAAATGGAGGGTGCATGGCACGGCGTTCATATCTGGCTCTCTGGGGTGCACCAAGTCCCTTTATGTAGTAAGAAACTCTAGGTGAGCCTATACCCACACCATGCGCGCGTGCAAGGCCTAATTGTTGGAATGCACTTCGGTCTGCTGCAAACTTGTTTGTGCATGAAGTTGCCACGCTCTACAAATTGGTCGCTGCGATGGCTGACAGCTTAAAGTGTACAGTGGAAATGAAAGCAGAAAAATTTATGAAACCACAATTATAAATGTAACATTATTTTTAAATCTTCTTCTAAAATTATTTATCTTTAAACAATGCATTTAAATTTTATTATGTCAATTTGCAATTCATGCTGAAACATTAGAAAGGGTTTGGTCGGTGACAGTGGGCCTAAAAAAATGTATCGCGGACTTCACTTACCTTCTTGTTCGGCCTGTGATTTGAGCGCATTGCCCTCAATACACCTTTATCATGCGGACATAGATCTGTGCCATCAATGCTACCTGCTTGAAGTGGATGGTAAAATAAAGCAGTTGGAGACCATGATTCGTAAGTTGGAATTGAATAAAATGGCCCTTCTTCTGCCGCCATTTTCTTTTCACATTGATTGAAAACATCAACTTCTGTGCAGGAGCTTAAGGAGGCTCATTAAATCTCTATCTTACTGCCATAGTGAGAGAATCCTTTATAATTATTTCCAGTCTGTTTTTTACACTGGTCTTGTCCAAAATTTGAAAAATTAAAAACGATCGTTAGATATTATGCAATATATGAAAAACAAAAGACTAGTTGAAACAACAACGAGGGTGGCCTAAATATAACAGAAACAGAAACAGAAACTGCAAGTCATCAATCACTCTTAAAAGTACTCTGAACCATTGAACTGCCTTCCAACAAAGATTTCTATTATCTTAGTTCAATAACAAAAATGTCTAAAGTTTAGTATCTCCTTCTAAAATACCAAACGTCAAAAAATTTCCTTCTCTGGCTCGGGCAAGGTCTATTTGTTCAACCCAAGATTCAGATTAAGGTATTGAGGATGCAATAAGTTCTTGTGCAAATTCTATCAAGAGCATTGCTCTTGAAGTATAAATGTAACGTCCTCGCATACTTAATGATCTAGAGGCATAAACCCTCGTTATGTCAGAAAGTGGAATGTCTAATTCATCATCTCCACAACAAAAAAAGCGGAACCATAACTTCTCTCTCGTCAAAACAAGCGCGCCATTTCCTTGTCTTTGGCATCCTGATTGAGTTGTCAAAACCTGCAAATTCGCCCATCCCACGTTTTTCAATAAGATTTCATCATCACTGAATGTCTCTGAAACTTTCCTCTCAAGTTGGCTGCAACAGCATCCCATTTCTAATAAGTCATTTATGGATTTTGTTCTAAGTCAGATACAATGTTAATTAGCCTGAGATTCCGACAATCACCACCGACGTGGTCAGTGGATTATGATGGGCTGGAGCAGAGGCTACGTTATCTGAATTTCGCAAAAATTGTCAGCGCAAAGAACATAGCATTTGTTTAAGCTCTTCTTCTTCTTCTTCTTCGGGTTCTTCTTCGGGACTGACGTGGGCTATCATGCGTTTGAAACCACACTGGTTGGGTTGGTTAAGTTAATTGATGCTAATAATTTCCTACGCGAGCCTTATTTTACAGCAGTTGAAATGCAGAAAATTTCTTGCAATTGTTACAAACAGCTCAAATTCATGGAATTCGTATGCCTAGGCCGTATTTAAATTTCGTCTTTAAGGAATTGATGGCAAAGTTTACATGAAGAAAACTAAAGGAAATACAGCTGCGTTCACTTTCAGCCTCGCATCTGATTGATTTTAATCGGAGGAATCTGCTGAATCTTCATCAGATTCCTCTTCAGCCTCTTTTAGCCATGTAATGAACCTTTTCATGAGCTGAAATACAATTGAAATCGCGATTGAATGTTGATATGGCGGCCTACACACACATTTTGCAGTTGCAACAACTGCGACGCATTTGCTTCGAAAAATTGAAAGACAAATTCGATTTCTTTACGAAGCATGGGACAAAGTTTCCATTATAGAGCATTAATATCAGTTATAGAACCCTTGATTGAGACATTCTAACCACTCATTTCAAATGATTATGAAAATGCTAAACGGTATTATACCTACCTCGTTCTCTCGAAGCTTTTTAAATTCATTAACTTTGATAGGATCTTCTGCAGATACCGGTGCATTGTACCATTTCAAAATAACAACCTCATCCAAAACATCTTTATCGTACAATTTGTGAAGGAAAGTCGGAAATATACTGGCTAATGCAGGCTCTTCTGCAAAATATTCCTAAAAATGGAACAACATTCAGGTTCGTATTACAGCTTGCATTAGAATATCTTCATGGTGCATTTAACATTAATTACGAAAAAGTCACGTGTAGAACGGTTGAAGGTGTCAATCAACATTTCACGCTCCGTGGAATAGCCAGACATCTATTGATCTGATAAAACTATTTGTAATCTGACTGTGGTTAGCAAGTTAAATTTGTTATATGCTACCTAAATACAACTTCATTAAAATCTCATTCAAAAATGCTGGCCTGTGCAACACAATCAAACGTACCTCAGATGCCGTTATAGCATCCATTTGCGATTCTGCACCTTTGATGTAATTTAATACCACAGGCAGAGAGTTTGAAACGACCTAAAAAAGAAACAAGGTTTACCAAAAGTGACCTGAGTTCAAATTTATAAAATCAGATCATCGCATCTTCAAATTAATTAAAAGTGCTTTTGCACAAGAATCATTAAACATATGGAAGCTATGTTGATTTAAAAAGTTGAATGCTTGAAACTTTGCAGGGTGCATCCATTCAAATTGGATCCAATTTCAGTACGCGATGCATGCTTACAACAGAAAGAAAGATTGCTCTACACTCAAATTTATGTTGATAAAGATTCTAAAATAGATTGCAAAGCCCTCTACGTTTGACATTGTTTTTTACCTTTTCTAATTCTTGGACCATTGTTTGTTTTGAACGGTTTTTATCTTCTAGAACTGATTCCAACACTGCCTTGATTACAGCTTGATTGATTTCTCTTATTGTTACGTTATGTTTATACCTACAAAGTATATAAAACTGTAAAATAAACGGGGCATTGAAATACGTTGAAATATCACATTTATGCCAACACGTATATTTATATGCACATTATCATTGCAGTGTCTACAAGGTGCATCAATAAGGGATACATACTTAGATGCGTTGACTTCCAATATAATATTATCCGATGACACACTATCTGCTATTCCATGGCGAATATTTTCCAGAACTTCTATATAAAACACTAAAACAAAAAGGGGCACGAAGTAATAAAAAATTAAACATTCTGGTCTATTTCAATTAAGTAATACATCAGGACATTTTTAGGCAATCAGTTTAAATGAAAAACTATTGATCTACTGGAAAGTATTAAACTATTAATCAAGAAAAGTACGCCATTTTAAAATCACATTGCAGATTGTTCATAAAGCTGATTATCTTTAAGCTTATCTTCGTCAGTTTTTCAGCTTCTACATTTTCCTACGTGCTCAATGCCTTCACATATCCATCTCTTGGTCTTCCTCTTCCTCTCTTTCCTTTTATCTTTCCAGTAAATGCTAGGTGTTCCAAGCATTATGGGCTACCAACTTTAAATATTTCATATCATTATCATTACTATTATTATCATTAACGGTGAATTTATAATTATCTGGAGGCACCTCAAGAACACCAAATCAGAGAGTAAATCAACTTACACGTGCCAGCTTCAGGAGGCGGTGATGCAGTTGGGGAAGGTATTGATTCATCATCACTGCTTTCATCATCACTCTCAAAAAACTCCCCTGTGAAAAAAGGTAGTTTATAATAGAACGTCCATTCCGATCCTTAATTGAGATAAGGGTGAATGTAAAAATGCAGAACAATCGAAAGCACAAATGCTATGGATTTGGATTCAGCACACGTGTTTTCTCTAATGATCACGTGTAATAATATATCCTAGCAAAGTTCAAACAAATTTTCGCTTTTTAATCGAAACTCTGCGAATTTTTACCTCTTAATGTTGCTTTTGGTTTAATATCATCATCTTCATCATCATTTTCATCTTCTGCTGGCCATAAATAACCATTTCCTTCTCCTCCAACATGATCTGGGTTGATTTCTGCAAAATTGAAATCTGACAAGTTTTAGCATTTCTCTTAACAGCATCAAATTATTCACAGTGATATAAAATGTAATGGAAAGTTTGAAACAGAATAAAAAATGTTGAGAAGAAGAGTCATCTCTCCATTGCCTGTGAAACCGCAATGGCAATTCTGATCGCGATAAGAATGAAAAATGGCTTTGACGACCGGAACAGAAATCTAAAAGAGACATTTCTAGTGGTTCCTTTTTTCCCACTGAATAAATCTGATTTTACACACCTGATTTTGTAACAGATTTTTCATCAAATGTCATGCGATCCATTAAACCTGACAAATTTTCTGGCTTTAACCTTGAAAAGTTCGATCCAGCTGGTACCGATACGTCGGGTCCTAAAGTTACCTGGAATAGTGAGCTATAGTCAATAACAATAAACAGCTGACATGCAAAATCAGGTAAATCATCAACAATTTGGACAAATGGTCATGGATTGTGGTAAATGGGCCTCAGCTTGAATTCACCCTCACGCTGGGCAAAATATAAGAGATAAAACACATCAGAAAAGGAATGAGAAATGTTTACCTTAAATGAAGCAACTGCATCAGACATTTTGACATTTCTAAAAACGAATAGAGAAAAACAATAAACAATGCGTATATTGATTATCAATTTGAAAGAAAGTAGGCAAAATTTTCAACCACATTTCACCCAAATACAGAATACATGTTTTATATGAATTTCTGATTGCAGAAACGAAAAGAAGCAAAAAAAGTAAAATTATACCTTTTAATGACACACCCATTACAAATAATGCAGTAATCTATAACACTTTCATTTTCAATCACAACATCATCCCATATAAATGAATTTGTAATTCGGACATTTTCACCTAAAATGATAAAAAGCAGCATTGATTAATGAAATCTAAAATTTATCTGAAAATATTCCATCCTTGATTCATCATTTGAATTGATGAGCAAATGTATTTAACTTGAGATGGTTAAAATCTTAAGGAACATACCTATAATGCAGTTTTTTCCAATAACAGTTCTTGCAATGTTAGCTCCAGTTTCAATGACTGAATTCTCTCCAACCACAACGTCTTGTTCAAGCGAACAATCTCTAAAGATGCAAAATTAATTTATAAGAAAACATTTTACACTCTACCGTGAAATTACACTGGCCAAATAGTATTTTAGTATTAAGATTAGATTTCTGTTAGGTCCACTGCAAGGGTTCCTAAGTTTGTAAATGTTTATACACTGGCCAAAAGGAAACAAGATAAAATGCTGCAAAATTTTCATATCCAATGGTCACAGAGTACATCACCTAACAATATAATTACTAGCTTGATTGTTTTATTGCTATAAATATGTTTTAAAGATAATACCTTCCAAGACGAACTCCTTTGTCTATATAAATATTATGTCTTGTATATTGGTATGATCCACTGTCAGGCACAAGAGGGTAAACCCATCGATGAATAAGATCCATACTACATTTTGAAAAAAAAGCAGAGATGAATTTTAACTCTTGGTAGATTTGATGAGTGCATACATTTATCAAAAAAGATGTGTCAACAATATGATGTTTCCTTTTTAAAAAAAAATTTGTTTTGATTCATGAAACAATTATAAAAATGAAAGAAAGCTACAAACCTTACTGCATTATACATATGAAGATTGGAGACCCTAGCTGCATATTCATCCTTGATTATATGACAATGGATTTGATTTCCCATTATCTTCAAATGAAAAGAAGATGTGTTTAAATAAATAATTTGCAATTACAAATGGGAAGAATGAATTTACATAGATTGGAAATAATAAAGTGCTTGAGTTGGAAATACCTCTTCATTAATTAATATTCCCTTGACAAAGTCATCTTTGGTTTGATAATCAAAATTATCTGTGAACAATGGAGGAACCTGAAAATTCAAAAAAAGAAAATATTACAAGATGTACAATACAGTGTTTTTTAATTTAGAGAGGCCAATAATGAAATGAATGCTCTAGGAAACACTTACAGCATGCATAGGGCTTGAAGCTAATGCTGTTTATAAAAAGATATCAATTACAAAGTTAAACATTCACTTACCAAAGGGGAACATATGGCAATGCCACAATCAGCCAAGTCATTTCTTACGTCTATGGTCTCCCGCTCTGCAAGTAGACCCTTGAATACAAAAAGTAACAAGATTGAAATGTTTGATAAACAAAAACCATTGATACAACATAAAAATTAAACAAATGTCATCAACAAAATTACGTAACATACCAGCGGAATGTTGAATTTTTGATTGTTTAAAGTCTTCTGACAATGAAGTATGCGTTTCGATTGTGGATCTATTGCTATGAACTTATCCTCATCAAGTGACCTGCAGATAAGCAATTTTGTATACTTCAGCTTGATGCCACAAAATATATTCAAGAGAACATTTTACGAGAGCCTTGATAATGTTCCCATATCTTGTTAATAATAATAATGATACTGACTTGTGTTGAAGGCAAAATATGGCTAAAGGTTGGAGTTTTTATCTTCGTTTTATGACTTAATTAAAGTGTGTCATTTTAACAATTAAAATATCTGCTGAAAAGCAAAACATATCAAAGCCTAGGACAAACATACCTTGAGAAATGATTAGGTTTTGCAACTTTATACAACATTGTCATTACAGAATTTTTATCCTTTTTCCGTCTTTGCCTGTTATAAAAAAGGTAAAATATCAAGCATAAATTCAAATACCATGTTCAAAGCACAGTTACGTGGATCAAATGCTAATCCATGATCTAAGAATATTTTCATTCGATTATCTTAGAACTATATATTTCTTTACTTCTTTTCATCTACCTAACATAAACTGATATTTCATGCGAAAGGATTTTTACAAGAAAATACTTTTAAATATGCTAAGCAAGGCTTCTGGTTTTAAATAAAACTTCAGAGAACAAATGAAATAAATAGATGCTAATCATCATCAATAAATGATCTTACTTGTGTTCTTCAATGTGCTCTGTCAATTTTACATTTGATATCAAGTCTCCTGGAACCAACAAAAAGTCTGATCTAATGAGGCCCTGTGATTAAAAACGTTATTATGTTTAGTAAACAGCAAATTTTCAGTGAAATCCGAATGCTCTTAAAGTATATATCTTCAGTATAATTCATCTTTTTAAAGAGACACCAATTTTTTAACAAGCAACGTGGTATCCGTACTTCTCTGTCTATCTCTCTCAGAGCATCTCCAAATGACATGCAATCATCAGATGATGACATCACTACTTGTATTGAACATTCTTTGTTTTGGGACCATTTAGCAAGGCTGAAAAGGAAATGCATTCAAATCACAACAAAAATCCATCAGCCACCACGCTCAAAATTAACATTGTGTAATAGAATGTTTCTTATTAAATGTGTGTGTTAAGTGAGAAGTTTGAATCAATCAATCAATCAATCAGTTAATCAATCAATCAATCAATTAATCAATTAATCAACTTATACTTAATAAAACGAAGAGAATTTCTAAAAATATACCTTGAATATTCCCTAATTTCGCAAGCATTGGAACAACAAAATAAAATGATTTCTTGCACTCCTTCTTCAATTAAATATTCAACTATATAATCCAACAGGTTTCGATTCACCAGTGGTAACAAAGTCTACAATCAAATATCATATCATCAGAAAGGGCATCGCAAACAAGGTTACTGCCTAAAAAGGCCCTCCCTTTAAGACTACGTCAAATTCAAGTTTAATACACAATCGTCAGCCAAAGACTACAAAAATATTCGTAACATTAATCTATTTATCCATAGACATAATGTCTGAATGATAAAATGTAGATACCCTTGGTTTCTCAGCAGTTATTGGCAAGAACTTTGAATCAAAACTATCAGCTACGATTATAGCTTGCAAAGGGTCCTCTTCTTTATTCCATTTCTCTTTATTAGCTTCTCCTTCTTGGTCTTTTTTCTTTTGTGACATGCTTCTTACTTGTTTTCAAATTGAGAAAATATTATTTCCATTTAATATTAATGAAGCAAAATCATTTAAATGCGTTTACAACTGCAGCTAGTCCATAGTCAATCCCACACGATAATTGTGCTACAATTTTGAGGCAGCCTCTGTTTCAATATCAATAGATCAAAGCATCGCATCATCGTAATCAAATTCTAATCAAACCAAATCATTGAATCATTCACGTTGTGATTGCACTTGGCCTTGGGGGGGATTGCAAAATGCAAGAAATTACGTTCACAGAAGGAGCAAAGTGGTCAATCTTATTCAGTTTCATATTTTAAAACAACATCCATCCGATTCAAGTTGAAAAGTAAAATACTTCAATTCACAGATTGCCTTTTATTTTTCTTTTCAGGGGTTTTTGACATTGAGTGGTTAGGGGATCAAGTTACTGTTACTTGAAGAACCCTTCATTGGCGCCATTCAAATAGGGCTGGTTCAGTTCAGTTCAGCACCGTTCATTTCAGTTTAGTTCAATTCAGTTCAGTTCAGTTCTAATCTTTAAATAATATTTCACAGGATAAAAGAAAAAAAATGCTGAAATAATTTGCATAATTTCTTATAATTTCATCAAATCTAAATTAATACGATACGTCAATTAAATTTTCCTGTTATTAAACAAGAATAAAACTAAAAATGGTAGAAACCATTGATTCATATACTCGTAGAGTTCCGATAACGTTATGTAACATTCGTTAGTGTTAAATTTACAAAGAGAAAAACTATGCTATGCGGCATGAAAGCTGTGATTATAAATAAATTTTCCTATTAGTGTTCTGATCTCTTCGCCTAGGATTATTTTGATATTATTGAGAACCATATAAATGCAAGAGACGGGGTTTCATTAATGTGTAAAAGATGCGTCTTGCCTCCATTTTTGATGATAGTTTTTTGGCTTGGATGAATGTGCTTAATGTGCTTAATAGGCAATGATGAACTATGGACTTATTATAAATATTGACCTTCTTATATCCAACCAAGGGAAACAGTTAAATCAATATACTTTGCTTTGCTTCACAAGAACAATGACGCTCAACCTTGATTTGTAATACACTTACAATTTAAACCTCAACATTTTTGATAAAACGAGAAACCTTGTGAAATACAAGGTTTCGATATCAACCTTATGATTAAGAGGCTTATCATTAATGAATACGAGACTTGAGTGTAAGTTAATACTGGCGAGTATGATGACGTCAGATGCCTTCATGATGATGGATCATAACAGAACTACGGTTGTTCACTTTTAAGGCTGTTATGAAAAAAGCTGATATCTACATTAAATATGATTTAAATGTCTTGAATTATTGCTCAGTTTGAGTATTGATTGTTCTTCTGTGGACTATGTAAGCTGTCTGTTTCATCAAAACGTCAATTGAATGGATATCATTTATGCTGTGAAAGAAAAAATTAAAAATCACTAACACATTCAGCAAAATGATAAAAGATTTCACTTAAGTAGAAAAGAAAATAATGAAAAATCAATGTAATATGGTTTTCATTAAAAAACATAAAAGCAACATTTCTATAGAGAGGGGAGTTTGCCTTTCAAACGGCAATCATCAGCTTAAGTTAAATTGCAATTTTTTTCTATGATATAGGAAATACGCCAAACAAAGTTTCACAAAACCTTGAAATTTTGCGACAATAGAGACTGTGATATCAAGTCACATGCTTGTAAATCGCTGCTGACAGGTTGTTTAATTACATTTTCCTCCTCCCAATAGCCCCTATTTATAATCAAAAAGGTAACCATTCGAGGACAAAGGCAGCAAGAGCTTACCTTTTTGTCGTCTTTAACTGTTGTTATTCTTTTCCCCTTTAATAGTTTTCCCGCCTTTTGGAATTCTTGATTTTTCTGTTTGAATGTGAACATGTACTTCTGGTTTCTGATCCTCGTCACTCATCTCTGGTTCTTGGAAATTGCTGAAATGGAACGGTGATTCTGTTGGTGCATGCCAGCGCCTCCTGTGATGGATTCTACGGATTGCCTGAACTGGATACTGCTGGAGGTAAGGGCCTCTTTCGCTTGTGTGTGCAACCTCTGGTCTGTGCACCGTGTCTAGTTCTCGGAAGAAAGGTGCTGGGGCTTCTGTAAATGGCATCATTCCCGTCGTAGGTACAAACATCATGGGAGGTGTCGGCAAGAATGCAGTTGGTGCTGGTTGCATTAATGGCATTGGAGGCATTGGTCTTTCCTCCTGGTATGCCATGGCTTCCATTGGTATCTGCATCTGTGTTGGATGGAAATCATCCGGTTGGATTGGCATCATCGTTGGTGGCATTGTAGGTACCATCTGGTTTTGGTATGCCATTGCAGCGTCGTCATCGTCATCAGCATCATTCATCATTTGTTGCATTGGTATCATCATAGGTCTAGTGGGCATTGCTACAGGAGGGAATACACGGCTCATGTCAACAAAACGTCTATTGGCTTGTTCTCTTACTAACCTCGTCATTTCATTTGCTCTGGCCTGCTCGAGTTCTTGCTCCTGTTCAATCTGTTGTTCCCTTTCCAATGCTCTCTCCTCTTCCAACTTCTGTTCTCGAATCTTCGCAGCGGTCTGTGCTACAACTGCATCGTTTTGCTCCTTAACAAAAGCCTCCTTCTCAGCTTCAGCTTGCTCTTGCGCATTTTTGGTAGCGTCAGCCCGTCTTTGACTATCTTCAACTGATTCCAACCCAGTTTGACGGTATTCCTCTTGACTTTCTTGTTGAGGCAATGCTTGAGCAACTTGACTTCCAAATGAGTTGCCTGTCTGATCCATATTACCTTCTTCAGCACTTTTAATGTTCCAAACAGAGTTTTCTTTTGTGTCTGGAAGTGGTCCCGGGAACACATCAAATGACTTACTGTTTAGGCCTAATATATTCTTAGCATTATGCCCAGCAATCATTTTAATTAGGTTACCAATGGGACTATGCTCAGTATTTGATTGTTCTCCTTTCACAGTTGCTCTCACGACTGGTGGCTCTGAATTAAACACAAATTGTCGTTTTCGAATAGGAGCATGTTCGTCTTCGTTTTCGTAAGCATCGGTCTTCTTTTCGGCATGTCGTCGTTGGATTCTTTGAATCGTTGATTTTTTCGTTTCTCCTTCGTTCAAGAAATTTGTGCTAGTCTTCGTAATCCCATGATGCTGTTCTGCTCTGATGGGCACTTCAGTAATCGTTTCACGTGCACTTCTATGTTTGGGTACTTCGGATTTGGCATTTTCTTTGTTTAATCCATGTGATGGCAATGGCGACTTGATTGGTTGCGCTGGACTCATTAGTGATGTCATTCCAAACAATTGTCGCTTTTTTCTTCCATCATCATCATAATCATCATAATCTTCTCCGACTTCATCAATGTGAGAAATGTAGTTTTTCTTCTCAGCCTCAATATGCACACTGATTCGTGGCTTATCTGGATCCTGGTGCATTCCATACATCGGCAGGTAGTCATTCCTTCTATAATGAATTGGTTGGTGAAATGGATAGAATCTTTGTGGTTCTGCAAGCGGCATGTATCTTGGTACACCAAAATGACGATTTGCTCCATAGTATTGTCGTTTTTCCCTAGTTTCTTCACTAGTTGCTTCAGTAGTTTCTCTCTTTGAAATATCGTTAGCGGCCTTCTCTACATTAGAGGTCAAATCAGGGGTATTCTGTTCACCGCCTGAGGCCTCGGACGGTAGAACCACCCGAGGCCGCCTTAGAATAAAAAATGCTGCTCACTTGATTTGTTTTCAGCTTCCGCTGATCGTTTTCCAATTACATCTACATCTACTCGTGTTTTATGGTGCTTCTTTTGGTGATAAAAAGGTGCGTAGCCTTGCTCATAATCTCTCTGGTAATCTTCATATCCTCTTGGGTATGCAGACATTATTTGTCTTTTTACAATCTTTTTCAGACTTTTCTTGAGCGTTCTCTTTGCAGGTTTCATTTCTGGTCGGGCGATTTGCTTTCTCTTTTCAGATACATCTTTTTGCTTGGATGTCTTGCTCTCCACTTCTTTTGCATTTTCCCGTGCGAAGTTTCCTTCTTGCTGTTCTCCGCCTCCTTGTTCATCACCGATTTCTACCTGATCACGACCGAAAGCTCCATGCGAGAATTGTGGTTGATTCATCTCAGTCAAGCCTCCGTGTCCAAACCCGCCATGTTCAAAACCACCATGATCTCCTCCGTCCATGGTGCCCTCAACTCCTCCTTCCATTCCACCCTCAACTCCATGCTCTCCTTCAGCGTGCATTCCGTACCCCTCTTCATGTGGTGCGTGGAAGAATCCCATGCCTCCTTGGTACATAAATCTGTGCTCTGGTACACCAACGTATGTTCCAGAGTTGGTCACCATTGAGCCCATATGTGACAGTCTGGTTGCTGGGTGCATCATGAACGTATCGTGTGATTTCAAAATAGGCTGGCTTACTGCTGGTGGTGGTTGATGGAAAACAAGAGGTGGTTGATGGTACACTACTGCAGGACGATGGACAATGACCGGAGGTTGATGATAAATGATTGGTGGTCTACGAATTACAAGTGGTGGACGATGAACAATGATTGGTGGACGATGATAAATCTCAGGAGGTGGATGATAAATGACAGGCGGTCGTTTGACTATGATATCATTCTTCTTGCTAGCTTTTCCATTTTTGTAAGATTCTTCCTTTTTGCTTTTTTTGCCATGACCATGGAATGATGCCTTTTTGCCTTTACTTTTCTTCTTTGATTCTTGTTTCTTTGCTTTTTCAGAACCTTTCTCTTCCGTGCTTCTTTTCTTCAAGATTTTTGAAAGCAATGATCTCTTTTTTCTCTTCTCGCCATCATCTTCATCTTCATCATCATCATCGTCTTCTTTCTTCTCGTTTTTCTTTACTTTGCTGTGGTGCTTTTCGATTTCAGACTTTCCTACTGCAGGCACTCCACCTTCTTCTCCATGGCCATCAGCACCATCTACGAACCCTGGTGCTGCAAATCCGCCATCGGCGACGCCACCATGTCCGAAACCGTTTCCGAAACCGTTTCCGAAACCGTATCCACCGAATCCTCCTTCACCACCATGCCCAAAGTCAACTTCCGCACCATGGCCAGCTTCTTCACCTCCGAAGAAAGGAGCCTCATGTCCTTCATCATGATCATAACCAACCTATACGAGATATTAAATAACATTTAGAATATAACGAATGCAAAATATTTGAAAAAATATTTGAATTTGAAACATCTATGAATAAAAATAAGCCTGAAAAGAATCCGCAAAAATATGTCCATAATGGCGAAGTATGATTACTCATTATTACGTTTGAAAATTAAGTAAAAATAACAGACTTTATTCAACGATTTTGGCGGCTCCATTGTTTTCGCTAAAAACAGCAGATGAACTATTTTGGGAATTTTGGCAGATCCTCGATTACATTTACAAGTTAGAGTTAATTTTCAAAATTAATTTTTGGTTTTTTTAAATCTAAGACAAAATAAAAAGTTTTTACAAACCTCATGGTGTGCCTCGGTTCCAACGTAGCCTCCTACGTGCTGGAGATTGCTGCCAACGTGATCATATTCTGGTCTTGTCATGTATGCATCATGAGAATGCATGACTGGCTGATGCACCATTGGTGGTGGGGTGTAAAATACGACTGGAGGTTGGTGATAAACGACTGCTGGTCTGTGGACAACGACTGGAGCTCTGTGCACAACGATTTCTGGACGATGAACAACAATGTCAGGTCTATGTACGACTAAATCGGGTCGATGGTATACTTCTGCAGGTTGGTGATAAATCAATGGGGGCCTAAAGTAAACAACCCTGTGTTTCTTTGCTGCAGATTCCTCTTTTTCGATTTTCTTATGATGTTTTTCTTTTGTTGATCTTTTCTCTTTGCTACTTTTTGGTACAGTAGATTTGCCAAATCCATGCTCTTCATGACCGCCATGATGTCCAAATCCACCAAATCCTCCCAAACCACCACCGATGCCTCCGAATCCTCCATGGTGTCCACCGAATCCGCCGAATCCGCCGTGCTCACCACCTAATCCACCATGGTGTCCGCCAAATCCGCCGAAACCACCACCGTGCTCACCACCGAATCCTTCATCGCCATGTCCTTCACCTTCATGTCCCCAATCACCTTCATGTTCATGGGATGCTTCATGGTGAGCTACATCATGTCCTTCGTAGTAACCTCCGTGTGAGACTGTGTCTCCTAGTTTTTGAAAGAGAGAGAGATATGAAACTTTTGCCCTAAACTTATATAATCATCTCTCTATAAAACTTTAAATCTCTAAACCGTTAGCCATGGCTTGTACAGACTTAAATATGAAGGAAGATACTTGATGAAGCGAAGATTGAAATAAAAATGTCTAATAGCTTTGTACTAGATAAAAATTCCAGCAAATAATCATAAAGCAGAGCAAAAAGATTTTTGAAACAATTAGTGAATTAAAGCAACAACACAATAAACATTTTTATCCGCTGGTCTTTGAAGATATTTTCGAAGATTCAAACAATAATTATGAGCAAGGAATGGAAACATGATTACCTCCTCCTTCTCCACCTGCGCCTCCACCTCCAGCTCCACCTCCAGCACCATGCTCAATTTCAGATCCAACTTGGTGTGGCTCTTGCTTTGTCACAAACATGTCGTGTGAGATAACGTGAGGTCTGTGAAGAACTGGTGGTGGCTGATGGAAAACAACAGGAGGTTGATGATATACGACTGCTGGTCTATGCACCAAAACGGGTGGTTGATGAATTACTACTGATGGCCGGTGGATAACAATATCTGGCCGATGTACAATTATGTCGGGACGATGGTATAACTCTGGTCGTGGATGGAAGATAATGTCAGGTCTTTGTACCACGATATTTTGTTGGTCTGCATGATGATGATCGTGATCATGATGGTGCTCCCATGTGTTGTCATGACCATGGCCCCAGTCATGGTTGTCCCAATCTTCATCAAAATGGTGTTCATCACCGTGTCCATCACCGTGGCCTGCATAGCCAAATCCGTGTCCTCCAAAACCACCTTCATGGCCACCTCCTTCGTGTCCTCCAAAGCCGCCTTCATGGCCGCCGAAACCGCCTTCGTGGTGTCCGCCGAATCCACCTTCGTGGCCTCCAAAGCCACCTTCATGGCCGCCAAAACCGCCTTCATGGTGTCCGCCGAATCCACCTTCGTGTCCTCCAAAGCCACCTTCATGTCCACCGAAACCACCTTCATGTCCACCGAAACCACCTTCATGGCCTCCAAATCCGCCACCACCAAAATGTCTCTTGTGGCCTGTCTCTTCAAAACCTTCAATGGCGTCTTTTCTTGTTCCTTTTACGTTCTTCTTCTTCTTCTTATGGCTTGTTTTAGCAACCTTGGATTTTGCGATTCCAAAACCTAAAAGGAAAAACATTGATGTTTTGCATTAAATTTCAATTCAATTGAATGCAGACATTGCAAGGAGTTATCGCATAACAATCAGTAATGTCAATTCCAAAAAACCAAGCTGAAGATTTATTTAGTTAATAACAAATTTTTTCTTTCACACATTATTCCCAACCAAATTTCAAATTCCCCCTCCATTTGAATAATCTGTTGTTTCCGTCTCAATTTCTGCCGGTGTCAAAAAGAAAAAACCACCTATTCCTGATAAATTAAATTGGTGAGCGAAAAGTTTACTTTATGTTCCACATCGTTAAAGTATTTTTAAGCAATGAAACCAGTTTGAACTATAGATTGTCATTTCATTGTCCTCCTTCATTGTTAGGCTATTTCACCACTCAATATATGGTGTATTCAAGTATGCTAGACAGTGTGCTTTGAAGAAGTATCAAATATCGGACTTACCACCATGACCACCATATCCATAACCACCATAACCACCATATCCATAACCACCATGGTGACCATAACCACAACCGTATCCTCCGAGCCCGCCATAGTGTCCTCCATGTCCATCTAAGCATCCGACATGTGAAACATGTGATCCAACGTGAACTGGCACGTGATGAGTCTCATAATGATCATGTGATACAAGGTGTGGGGTATGTACCACTGGTGTTGGTTGGTGGAAAACAACAGGAGGTGAGTGATAGACAACAGGTGGTTTGTGAACCAGCACTGGTGGCCGGTGAACCACAATTGACGGTCTGTGTATGACGATATCGGGTCTGTGAACAACAATGTCAGGTCTATGGACAACTTCAGGTCGTGGGTGGAAAACAATGTTGGGACGACGATGAACGGTCACATGGTGTTTTTTCTTGCCTCTCTTTTCAACAGTTTCCTTCTTCTCTGATTCTTCTGTACTGCGCTTGGATTTCTTTGATTCTGATGGTTTCACAAGTTTATGTTTCTTTGAAGCGTTTTTCTTTGCAATTTTCGATTTTGCGAAGCCGTGACCATGGCCACCGTAGCCTTCGTCATGATCTTCCAAACCACCTCCGTGTCCGAATCCTCCTCCGTGTCCGAAACCACCACCGTGTCCGAATCCTCCACCAAAGCCTCCTTCATGTCCACCATATCCTCCATCATGTCCACCATATCCTCCATCATGTCCGCCGTAGCCTCCATGATCTCCGAAACCACCTTCATGTCCTCCCAAACCATGGCCAAATCCTTCGCCATGTCCTTCGCCATGTCCAACATGACCAACATCATGACCTTCGTAGAATCCTCCTTCACCGTATGAGTCACCACCATGGCCAAATGTACCACCTCCATGTTCAACATGGGAGCCAACATGGTGTGGAACTTGATGTGTGACATAGTTATCATGAGAAACCATATGTGGTCTGTGGACTACAGGTGGTGGTTGATGGAAAACAACAGGTGGCTGCCTCAGGACAACCGCTGGTCTGTGCACCAAAACTGGTGGCTGATGAATGACAACTGATGGTCTGTGAATGACAATATCGGGACGATGAACGACAATATCTGGACGATGATAGAGTTCAGGTCGTGGATGAAAGACAATATCAGGTCGCTGAAGTACAACATTTTGTGTGCCACTGTGATGGTGATCGTGATCTTCATGGTGCTCCCATGTGTTGCCATGGCCATGGCCCCAATTGTCATTGTCCCAGTCATGGTCAAAATGGTCATCGTGTCCACCATGGTGACCTCCATAACCATGTCCTCCATAGCCATGATCACCCCCAAAACCGTGTCCACCACCATATCCATGACCACCGCCAAATCCATAGCCACCACCGTGTCCACCAAAGCCTCCTTCATGTCCACCAAAACCACCATCATGACCGCCAAAGCCACCATCATGACCGCCAAAGCCACCATCATGACCGCCAAAGCCACCATCATGACCGCCAAAGCCACCATCATGACCGCCAAAACCACCATCATGACCGCCAAAACCTCCATGACCTCCAAAGCCACCAAACTCGAATTTCTTTGAGCTCTTTTCGTTTTTCACTGTTTCTTTTTCTAGCTTAGCTTTCTTTGGAACATCTGACTTAGTTGCTGCTTTTTCCATGTCTTCATCTTCTGCTCCTTGTCTTGGGGCAAAGAAGAATGCTGGTGGTGGCGCAAAGAAGAAATGAGCATCTGCAGCAGGGAAGACTGGTCCTCCGAAGTTTCCTGCTCCTGGACCGAACCAACTACCATGCCCACCATGTCCGCCATATCCATTACCACCATATCCTCCATATCCAAAGCCTCCAAATCCGCCAAAAGCTCCAAAACCACCAAAACCACCGTATCCATGGCCTTCATCGGCGTGATAGCCTTCTTGTCCAAGATATCCTCCAACATGACCAACGTTTGATCCTACGTGGTATGGCTCTTGATGAGTGACATACATATCATGTGAGACAGCATGTGGCTGATGAACCATTGGATCAGGGGTGTGGAAAACAACTGGAGGTTGATGGTAAACAACTGCTGGTCTATGCACGATAACAGAAGGACGATGAACAACAACTGGTGGTCTGTGCACAACAATATCTGGGCGATGGATGACAAGTGGAGGACGGTGATAGATTTCTGGTCTCTGATGATAAACAATATCAGGTCGATGTACATATACATGATGTTTCTTGTTTCCTTTTGCTGTCTTCTCCTTCTCCTTCTTTGATTTCTTGCCTTCTTCTTTCGAGGTTGTTCGCTTGTAACCTCCGAGGTAACCATCACCGTGGCCACCATAGCCTTCACTCACAGTTGCATATCCGTGGCCGTAACCGTCACCGTGGCCGTAACCGTAACCGTTTCCATGGCCATAACCGTCACTGTCACCGTGGCCATATCCGTATGCGTCACCATGGCCATAGCCTGCATGACCTCCAAATCCCACGCCATATCCTAGATGGTGGTCATCTTCATGGTAACCTTCTTGTGCTGCGTAGCCACCAACGTGATGAAGCTTAAAAGAAGAGCCAAATTCACAACATTAATTATTAGAAATTATCAAATTAAAATTAAGTTAAAAAATCAATGAGCTGCTGGATAGCTTCCACATACAACGTGTGCAGAAAGTTTAAAAAATAACTATTGCAAACGAAAATGGTAGTCAGACCATAAACACAATTCAAACAACTTCAGTTTAACTCCAAACAGTCCAGCTCTCGAATATAATAAATTGTTTATTTAAGATTTATAACATCAATTCTTTTACAAAGTAGTTTGTTAATCCAATACAAAGTAATTGTTAAACAGGATTAGTTAGAGTAACTCACCTCTGATCCAACGTGGTGTGGTTCTTGGTGTGTTACATACATATCATGCGAAACAGCGTGTGGCTGGTGAACAACTGGATCAGGTGTGTGGAAGACAACTGGAGGTTGATGGTATACAACATCAGGGCGGTGGACAACGACATCTGGTCGATGAACCACCAATGGTGGTCTATGGACGACAACATCCGGACGATGGACAATGTAAGGAGGTCTGTGATAAACCTCCGGTCTTTGATGGTAAACGATATCGGGCCGGTGTACAACTACATGGTGCTTTTTGTGACCTTTCTTGGCATGTTTGTCCTTGCTGTCTTCGCTTTCTTTTGCAGATCTGGTCACACGAGATTTCTTTGATGGTTTCTTTGCATGGCGGCTGCGTTTGAATCCTGGTACAAATCCATGATCGCCTCCATCTAGGCCTCCAAATCCATGGTCACCTTCAAAACCATGTCCCTCACCAAAATCATGTCCCTCACCGTAGCCATGGTCTGCTCCAAATTCATGTCCTACTCCAAAGCCATGATCCTCATGTTCGGAGTAGTACCCGTCTTGTCCAACGTATCCTCCGGCATGTGCAAGGTTAGAGCCGACATGGTGTGGTTCCTGGTGTGTTACGTACATGTCATGCGATACTGCATGGGGCTGATGTACAACTGGTGTAGGTGTGTTAAAAACAACTGGTGGTTGATGATAGACAACGGCTGGACGGTGCACAATTACAGCTGGACGGTGCACAACAACAGGTGGCCTATGAATAACTATATCAGGTCTGTGAATAACAAGAGGTGGTCTATGGTAAACTTCTGGGCGTTGGTGATAAATCAAATCTGGTCTTTCAACGACAACATGGTGTTTCTTGCTTGCTTTCTCTGAATGTTTTGCTGTTTTCAATTTTTTGCTCGATTTCAATTCTCTCTTTGCTCCCATCTCTGGAGCTCCGCCTTCTTCATGACCGAATCCTCCATATCCATAACCTACACCAGCTCCGTGTCCGAAATCTCCATGACCCATAGCTCCATATGCTAATGGACCGAAAGGTCCAGGTCCTGGGATTCCTTCTGGAAATCCATGACCGCCATCGACTTCGCCTTCGTGTCCTCCATCTACAAATCCATGATCACCTTCATAACCATGACCTTCATCTCCATGGTAGTAGCCTTCTTGGCCAACGTATCCTCCAACAGGTGCAAGATTTGAACCGACATGATGGGGTTCTTGGCGTGTCATGTACATATCATGTGAAACTGCGTGTGGTTGATGAACAACTGGGTCTGGTGTATGGAAGACGACAGGTGGTTGATGGTAAATCACAGCTGGTCTATGAACAATGATTGTTGGTCTATGCACGATGTATGGTGGTCTGTGAATAACGACGTCTGGTTGGTGGAAAATGAGAGGAGGTCTGTGATACACCTCTGGTCTTTGATGGTAAATCAAGTCTGGCCTTTCGACAACAACGTGATTCTTTTTCGAACCTTTTTCCTGCTTGTTTTTCAATGATCTTGTTGATCTTTCCTTGGCCTTATTCTTCTCATCTTCTTTTCCCGGCTTTTTAGGGACTCCGTGTCTCTTGAACTGTGGTGGACCCATTCCGTATCCAGGCATTGGTGCTTCTGGTCCACCCTCTGGTCCTCCATCTAGTCCACCTAATGAATGTGAAAGAATGGTTAAAATCCCGCATCGCCTTTGGTTGTGCTAGTTAATCAATCTAAAATATTCCACCTCAGGTTCCTGATGTAAGTTGTATTTAAATTGATTTGATTTATATTTGAAAATGATTGACCTTACAATGTTCAAAAACGTAGATGAAATTGATGGAATATATAATGTAATCTTAAATCCTTATATTAATCACTCTTTTTGACTGTAAGATTTATTTTATACCATACCTGGCATTGGTCCATTTAGGCCATTTTCAGGCATTGGTTCAGGAGTTGGAACTCCAGGAGATTCTGGTGTAAATTCTCGTGCCATTGCATTTTCATCATGGAAACCACCATGTCCTGCAAAACCATGACCTTCAAATCCACCATGTCCCATAAATCCTCCTTCGTGTCCTTCAAATCCTCCTCCGTGCCCCTCAAAGCCGCCTTCAAAGCCATGAGCCTCACCATGGTATGGAAGACCATGTCCTTCACCTGGAGGTCCTAAAACATTTTTAAATAATTTTTTATAGATTTTGAGGAATACTGCAACAAAATCAGACCTGTTTTCATTTCTAAAAGGTCCCATACTCAGAAGCAAATTTTGCGAACTCCCCATTCGTTAAAAACATTCATTGAGATTGTTTTTTTGCTAAAAACAATATGATATAGTGGAGGCTGTGGAGGCGCAAACCTGCTATTTTTTGTAGTCCCTGTAAAATGCTGGAGACCAAGGGATAAAATTCAATATTGTAGATGGATATAGTGTTTATATGTTATGACAATGTTTCATTTTTCTGCAAACTGATGTATACCACAACGGACGCTTAAGCAAATCTTAGTATTCTCATTGAAATAATAGATACATCGAATCACCATTACTTCAAGTGTTTCTTCATCAGATAACTGCTCTAGGGCTTGATACACACATATCATGATGTTCAAAGGCATTGAGTTATAGAAATTGTTACGTTCAAATATAAGGAGTCAATGTCATTCGCCTACTCAAATACTGGTAGAGCCTATATGGATTATATAAAGATTACCTCGTTATGAGTTTCCAAGGCGTATAAAAACCTACGGTTGCATTTATCGATAACTGTTCACATGTTGATCACATGAACGTTCAATATTTATCACATGAATAGATAAACAGGCGATGACTTCCAGTTGAATGCGTATTTGTATCATGACTCAAAGCCTTTGAAACAATTTCACTTTGATTAAGCTGAAGTGAACAATAATGATCAGGGGCGGCGTGGGAAAGAAGAAACAAGAAAGTCAATAAAGTGAACGAGAAGATATTTTTAAATAAGGAGTAAAGGTGTTGTAATGTATGCATGAAAAAAGTTGGGAGTATTTTGATGTGTTTTTTCAGTGACACCACGCCGCCCCATGACCAGATATTGTCGTGACAGAGAGTTGCATAGTACCAATAATAACATTAACCTGCATATGATAACTGTTGTCCATAATCAGAGTAGCTGCCGGCACCATGAGAGTAACCAGTTGGACCATAGAATTGATTATGTGGGTATCCAAGTATTGGACCATGTGGTACACCAACATAAGCGCCTATCTTATTGACAACTGAGCCCATGTGCGTGTAGGAACTGGTTGGATGCATTGCAAATGAGTCGTGCGACACAAGCAGAGGCTGCTGTACTGCGGGTGGTGGTTGGTGGAAGACCAAAGGTGGTTGATGATAAACAACGGCTGGTCGATGGACTATGACTGGCGGCTGATGGTAGATGATAGATGGACGATGGATAAGTAATGGTGGTCTGTGCACGACAATATCGGGTCTGTGATAAATCTCCGGTGGAGGATGGTAGATGATAGGTGGTCGGTTAACCACGACATCCTTCTTCTTCTTCTTACCTGTCTTGAATTTTTCAGTTGATTTTTCTTTTGACTTTGGAACAGTTGCCTTCTTTGTGCTATGCTTGGCGTTGGTCTTTGGCTCAGAAGTTTCTTTTACCTGTATGATTAAGTTAAAGTTTAAAGCCTGCTACAGCCAAAGAATGCTTTTATGACTTTACATATTGGTCCAAATGCATAGTATCCTAATTGCTAATGATAACAAAGCTATTTGTCTGGATCACGGAGATTGGGAAGGGGGAGGCATGCATAATTAATATGTAATCAGTGTTGGTGGTGTCAAATCAGTTGTAAAGATGATTTTCCGTAATAAATCTTTTGAATGTGAAAAGCATAGATTTTAAGATATTGACAATATGTTATTGATGAATCCACCGTCTTAGCACTTAAATAAAATATGGTTGTTACTTCCCTGTACACCCTCTTGGTAATGACATTTTGCATATTTTTCTATTCACATAAATCATATTTATTACCTCTCTGCGAACCTTCTCCTTGATGACATTTTGTATGTCTTCAACCAGTGATCGAATATTTCTCTCTTCTTTGCTTCCTTTCTTCTTTGGCCTAACTGATTTCTTCTTCGCTTCTGTCACTTCCTCCTCCTCAGTGTCATTTGTTTCATCGTTGCTTGTATCACAGATGCAGTCTTTCTTGCCATGACAACCGCAGTGGTTGTGATGTGCCATTGGCACAACATGAATGTCATGAACGTGATGTGTCACGAATTTGTGATGATGTATCACTGGATGTACCACAACAGGTGATTGGTGAATGACGACCGGTGGCTTGTGAACCACAACGGGAGCTTGATGGTAGATGACTGGTCTTTGATGGACCACTATTGGTGCTCTGTGTAGGACAATATCAGGTCTGTGTATCACATCTGGGGGCTGGTTGACAACCATGGGGGGTCTGTGGTATACGGTGTCTACACCATGATCCTCATGCAGTTGATGATGTCCGTATCCACCACCAATGACTCCAAAGCTATGATCACCTCCATCATAGCTATGACCAAAACCGTGCCCGAATCCATCAAAACCATGTCCATATCCATTTAAACCATAGTCGCTACCTCCAATATGGTAGCCGCCCTGAGTTGCATCAGCTCCGCATCCGATGTTGACGCCCTCAGCGTATCCAGCCTGATCTATGAATCAAATTAGCATGAGTATCAAGAGATCACAAATGGAAATGTTGGAATAATTTGCTAATCAGAGTAGCAAGAGCAAATCTTATAATCAACTAAATTGAACAAGTTCGAATTACAGAATGATCCAATAATAAAAGTTTGTATAAATGGGCTACATTATTTTCAATTGGCCGCAGAGTTTTGCTCAAAATATGCACAGAATTTGCTAAATTCAACGTACCATTTATGCACTGCTTCTTATCACCTTTGTTATCCTTTTCTTTCTTATCTTCATCTTCTTCACCCTCAGGCACTTCTGATCTCACAGCAGCATTTCCACCGTAACCATCTTCAGTGCTTGGAACAGGGAAGGCTCCTGGGGCCATTGGTACCATTGGTCCAAATACATTTCGGTTGCTGCCAATGAAAGATTGCGCTGGTACAGGCATAACTGGTTGGAAAGCTTGTGAGTTCTCAAAAGTATCCATCTCTTCTTTGTCTTGAGATGCTGATTGCATGAATGGTGCATCACGTTCTGGTGCTATTCCTTTCTCGATTTCAGCATTGTCTTGAGACAGTTGTTCTGCACCATATGGTCCAACAGCTCCATTGATGTAATTGGCTATATCTGGCACACCTAGGATAGAAAATGGTACAAAACTTACGTTTCTGTGTTTTAATCTCTTGATGTATCATCTCTGTTGCTTTTCATGCAAGAAACAACCATCGTAAACCTAGATCTTTCAAAAAAGCATTGGAGATGAATGATATCTGAAAGATAAATGCACCCAGGCCAAAGACGATAGGACATTAGTCAATTTCAGGAAATGGTCATATCTCATCCAGAGTTAACATTATTCAACTGGAATTCCTTGCCATAGCTTAGAACAGCACAGAGCATTTGCAACTTTCAGTAATAATGTAAATAATCGGTTCAGAAGGTGTTGTGTCTAAAGTGCATTTTGCTAAAAGAGATGAAGTGTATGAAGAAACAGGTTTTTCAGATATGTGGTTAGTGGTTATAAGCAGTCATTCATAAAATCATTGGTATATACATCAAGGCCAACATATACGCATAAAGCCTTGTTAAACGTACTTTCACAGTCTCATAGCCTTAAGGTCTTTCAACGTGTTGTTTGCATTATGCATGAATTGCATTTTCAAATGAAAAAGCAATAGAAACTAATGAGCTAAAAGTGCTACCAGAAAAATCGTTTTCACTATTTGATATTAAACGAGTATAACCAATGATACTATGAATGTATTTGCAAAGAACAAGGAGTTATATCATCATAATATCCCTTTCTAATATTATCTCGCTTCATATTATCATTGTTTTGTAATTTTTTAGCAAATGAATTGATGCTTGGTGGCATTCAATAAATGCTTCAGGGTCCAACAAGGCTTGTTTAAATTTATATGAATTCTTACCATGTATGTCATTGTATTATATTGTAAGTTATTGTATTTGACTGTTTAATATTGCCGTTGTATTATAAAGTCTGCTTTATTTGCAAAATAGTCTGATATTTTATCGTCACGATTTGTTTTGAATTATAAATGTTATGCATGGTATCATATGGTGTTATGTACTGCAATCCAAATCAAAAGTAATTCACTGTAGACTGGGATCCTTAAATGATAACTATTTTCTGTACGAGCCTATGTAATTATGAATAAGTGTACCAATGATTCTATGACATTTGAAGCAGTTAATAGATTGTTAGCGTACCTCTGAACCCTGCAGAGCGACGTGTTATGGACCTTTTCTTCAACGTTGGGTCCTGGTCAGTAACAATATCAAAATGGTGCACTTTATGGTGGTGCTTTTTTTTATGATGCACATGGACATGTTCATTTTCAACTGTATCCTCGTCATCTGGTTTTAAGATATGGAAATGATGGATGTGATGGTGGTGAATGGTGAGGGGATGATAGTGAATGTAGTGGGTGGCTGAGCCCTCGTCGGGGACATAACCTTCAGAAGAGGAATGCCCAGTTGGAGAATCAATTTCATGGTATACGGGGTGAAGTACAGTAGGGGGATCCTGATGGTAGACAATTGGTTGTCGAATGATTTGTTGGGAGGTTTGCACGATGTGTGTAGGGGTACCCTCAACATGGATTCCTCCTTCTGGGATGTGCGCTGGTTCAGCAGTATGGTAAACTGCCCCATGGTCATCGTGTATTTCTTGGTGCATATGTGTTGCCTCGGGCATTCCGTGAATTTCATTTTCATGGCTGAACATTGTGTGCCAAACACCATTTGGATGCGATGCATCCCCAATATGCCCACCATCGTATCCAGCATGCCCTGCCGATTCATACCCAGCATGCCCTGTAGATTCATACCCAGTTTGCCCCGTGGATTCATACCCAGCATGCCCTGCGGCTTCATATCCAGCATGCCCTTCGGCTCCAAATCCATTTTGACCTGTTTCCTCAAATCCCGAATGCCCTCCTTCGTTATTATTTTGATATATGTGTATTGGCTCTTGGTGTTGTACAACAGTTGTACTTGCAATATCCTGATATTTCACTATACCTTCTGTCTGGCCTCTCTTATGTGCACGCTCGACACGTGATCTCTTTGCAATTCCTCCTCCGTATTGTCCTCCAAATCCTCCAGCTCCTTGCAGGAATCCTGATTGTTGATCGTTTCCGTAACCTTCGCCTTCTCCTCCGCCTAGGTTTTCTCTGGCGAATCCATTTCCTAATAAACCTTCGCCGCCGAAATGTCCTTCTCCTCCGAAATGACCCTCACCACCAAATTGGCCTTCACCGCCAAAATGGCCGAATCCGCCATAGTGACCCTCTCCGCCAAAGTTACCATCACCACCAAAATGACCCTCTCCACCAAAGTGTCCCTCTAGACCTTGGCTCTCTACACCATATCTTCCGTAATGACCTTCTCCGCTGTATCCACCCATATGACCCAACAGGCCCATTCCATGGTGACCTTCAAGCTGATCACTTTCTTCTCCACCCATGTGCGCCAAATCAAGACTATGGGTTTCTTGTGGGTATGAATGTTCCGTGGTTACATGTTGGCTATCAAACAACGGTTGTCCAAGATGAGTAAGCAATCGTGGAGGTCCAACGTAATGATGTGCCGTTCTTAAGATTGAGCCAAGATGCTGGGCAACGAAGCTTGGATGCACAACAAAAGTATCATGAGAGTATAGCAATGGTTGTTGGACTGCTGGTGGTGGTTGATGAAAGACGATTGGAGGTTGATGGTAGACAACCGCAGGACGGTGGACTATGACTGGTGGCTGGTGATAAATAATAGGTGGTCTGTGAATGACAATTGGTGGACGATGTATGACAATATCTGGTCTGTGATAAATCTCAGGGGGTGGATGATAGATAATAGGGGGTCGGTTTACAACAACATCCTTTTTAGTTCCCTTTTTCCCCTGCTTTTTATCTTCTACTTTTGCTGTCTCGCTTCTTTTGGTGTTATTTTGACTGGGTGCTGTGACAGTACTGTTTTGGTTCGCTACTGTTGGTTGTTTTGGCGCCTCTCTTTTTGTTTTCCGGTGTGATTTTGGAAGTGATTCTTTTTTGCTTGCTTTTGCTGTTTGTTTTGCTTTAGCTTTGGGAATACCAGATTTCTGTTGACCCATTGCCTCATCCTCTTCATCATCATCATTATCATCGCTGTCACTGAAAGAAAGGCCTCTTGTGTGTCCTTGCCCGAAAAGGACAACTCCTCCATTATGATGATCATCATCATGGGTACCTAGAATCGATCCGGTATCTGCTAAGGAGTCGTGTGTGTCCACTACTGTTTGTGCATCAGGACTCCACCTTGAGGCATGTGGCAATCCAAGTAAGGTGCCCGCGGGCACAACCTTTGAATGGACATGTTGTAAGCCTGGCTTTGTGGTGAACATGTCATGAGAATGCAACATTGGCTGACTCACAACTGGGGGCGGCTGGTGAAATATCAAAGGTGGTTGCTTATATAGTACGGCTGGACGATGTACGATAACGGGTGGTTGATGGTACACAATGGCTGGTCTTTGCACCAATATTGGTGGACGGTGAAGCACAATTGGGGGCCTGTGATAAATTTCAGGGGGAGGGTGGTACAGGATAGGGGGTCTGTTTACAATGACAACATTTTTCCTTCCAGCTTTTTGATGTTTCTCTTTTTCTGGTTTTAAACTGCTTTTTTTTGAAGATTTATTGACTGCGCTTCTGCTGATTCGAGACTTTTTTCGCAATCGTTTCAATTTTTCCAATGCTTTCAGTCCAGATCGCTTTTTAATGCTTTTTCCTTTCATAGAAACTTTTGATTTTTTATCCTTTTCATTGACAATCGGTGATTTTCCTGATGATTCATTTTCTGCACTTAACACGACTCCCTTTTTCTGTTCTTTCTTCTCTTTCTTGTTTTTATCTTCGTCTTTTTTCTCTTCCTTTCCTTTTTTCTTGTCATCATCATCATCTTTTTTTGTTCGCTTTTCATTGTGGTGTATATCATCATGGAAGGTCCTAGAAAATCCTGTTTGAGAAGCAGGCATATCTGATGGACCGGGTAAGTCTTCCCCTGGTCGGATCTTCTGTATTTTTTCGTACATGCTCTCTTGATCATCTGTCAGCTTCTTGTACTCATTGTCCTCTTTCTGTGCTTCTTCCTGCTCACTCAAGGGTGAGGCTGTGTCACTGTGTATCTCAGGAGGCGCGATGCCCGTTGATTCTTGTTGATTTTGGTTATTGATATATTCACGACCTTCTTCGGTCATTTGACTGGTCATTGGGGCCCCAACTGAGTCGTCACCTGCAGGCAATTCGGGGACTCCAATCGGGCTGTATGGCTTAGCAGATGATAAGGGAATTTCAAATCTCTCTCTTGCCTTTTCATATCTGCAGGATGAAAACAAACGTAATCATAAAATACAGCCGCTTGATAATTAATGTTTTATAAAAAAGAGGAATAAAAAATGCATGAAATAATTGAACTATCAAAAGTAAAAGTTAATGATCCAATTTAAATGAATAATTATTGCCAAAAAGTCGCTTATTTTTCATATCATTGCATGCTTGGTTTGGCTCAAGTTGCATAAATTTCTGCTTTGTAGATTAAAATCTCTTGGTGAACAACGCAGAGATTAGTATATCTAGAGGGCAGGTGGTCGTTGCATTTCTTTACAATCAACAACTTCAAGATCAATAAGCTTTTCGCGTATCATTTAGATGAACACCAAACTGTGAAGAACAGAGCTCTTTTGAAGATGTTACACTTAGATCAAATGTAGTGTTTCTAATTGTAAACTTCTCAACAATTGGTAATTAATATATACAATGTGTACCACTCACATATGGGGGAATATTTAATTGATATATAAAATGAGTTGAATGTAAGGTTCATAATGACTTTGATTTATCCCTTGCAAACCATTATTATCCTTTTTTCTACATTGTTTGCTTGTTTGTGGCTGACCTCTTACTTTGTAAACACAACCTAACCAATGACCTTTTCGTTATATGAACAGATTGATGTACTTTACATACCTTGGGTGACTTGGTGCATAGTCTGGATACTCTGGTTGATATCTTCTCTTTAATCTTCTTTCATGATGATGATGTTCTTCTTCATTCTCTGGTAGTGGAGCCCTTGGTACATGATATCGGTATTCTCCTTGCTCTGCCATTCGCTCCTCTTCCATAGTTGGGGGACCAAAACCCCGGAAATCATCTTCCATGTGTTGGTATCTGACATTTGGTCCGTTTAGATGGCTAATCTTCATGAAACGTTGGTCCATGTCTGGCAGTGCAATCCCAGAATTGAAACCATCAAGGGCAGCAGGGGTTGCTAAACGTGGATCATGTGCTGTTTCTACTGTTGATCTACCATAAAGTCCACCTCCGTAAATATGATGACGTGCATAGCCGTGGAATCCATCACCCTCTCCTTCACCCCAATGGGGATGACCATACCCAAAGCCTTCTTCATGGTGATAAGGGGTGAAAAAATGTGGTTCTTCCCAACCATAGCCACCCTCGTGTCCTTCAAAATGCCCGTATGGCATAAATCCTTCATGATGGAAAGGTGCAAAATAGATGGGCTCTTCATAATGGTGGCGACGATGGTGATGGTGATGATGTCGATGATGATGGGGTAAATGGTGCATGACTGGCACTGGTGGGGGCATAAATGGCATCATTGGTGGGGCAATGCCGTGTTGACCTGGCCTAGAAACAACTTGTAATGATGCTGGTTTAGCTTTTACTTTAACTCCAGCAGAATTTGCATTAATTTCTAAATCAGCTGATTTATCATCAACTTGAAAATGCGAAGGCGCCCCCGCTTCTTGTATGTCGTGTGTTTCTTTTTCACTACGCTTAAATAATTGCGGTGTTTCTATCGTCTGTCGTTTCGATACTTCGTCCTTGTTTACTGTATTGTCAGTCGCCTTAGGCGTAACTACTGTCGGTAATTCAGTATTTGTTGGTTTGTCAATAGTGTCTTTTTTCGTTTCACTGTTATCCTTTGTTTCAGTAGATTGCGTTGCGATTTTCGTACGTTTCGACATGCCTAGCATTTCGCCGTTACTAGTGTCCTTTGACGCATCATATCGTTTAATTAAGTCACCGTTAGTCATTGGGCTATCAACATTAGCGTCCATACCCGTTTTTAACAATTTTTCACTAACGCTATCAGCATTTTTACCTTCGACATTATGCCGTGTTTCCGCCTGTACATCCTTCACTGCTTCTGTCTTGTCTTGCTTTTCATTTGTCTTAGCTTCTTCAACATTTTTGCTTTCATTGCCTTCCTTACTGCTAGCTTCGACACTTTCTTCGCTATCGATAGTAACTTTATCGCCAGTATCGCTTTTCTTGGCAGAATCATCGCTTTCTTTTGCGTTAGTTGTGGCACTACTCTGCTCTTCGGTATCATCAGCGTCACGCTTTGATAAAACATCCTCTTCTTTATCAAAAAGAGCATCTTCAAAGTTCTCATCAAGATCTCTCTTGGCTCTTATAATCGATCCTTGTGGCAATCCATCCACTTGGCTGTAACAAATATATAACTGAAAACATAGCACAGCAGCTAGCCATAAGCCTGCTGCCTTGGCCATTCTGTTTAAAAACAACAAATTACTCTATATGAAGTCCGAATTTCATTTACGTTTTATCAAATCATTATTTCGAAGAAAAGTTGATGGAAAATTCGTGTATTTGTCCGTAGTGATGCTTTGAACAAACCTTGAGGCTGGGAGATGATCTCATGACCTCAGCGTGGGTGCTCTGTATAGCCAACCACTGAACTCTGAGCAAGTACCTGTCGTCTTAATCATAGGCGTAAACCAAACTCAATGAGAATCAGGGGAGCGTTTACCTTGAAGAAAAGATAGGAGCGATCATTAACCAAACATAAACGATAATGTTTAGGTCTGCAATACGTGGCTAAGAAACTAGAACATAGGTTCTATGTGTTTAATACATAAGTACCTGGTAACTTCACCTGTTTACATGATTTGGCACCTTTCTGCTTATTTTAGAATTATCTATGTGTATTTTAGATTTCTGCACGTAAAGTAAAAAAAACTTAAAAAGGAGGTGAAAATGCATATATTCAAACTTTGCCTCAAAATTTTGCAGAAACAAGAAACTTTAATGTTGACCCTAAATTTAAGTAATTCGGTAATACCATAACAATGAATAATATTGCGAGTCGTTGCATCACAATTATTTGAGGGGATATGCCACTTGTTACGTAACATGTAGAAAAAGGAGAGTGGGGCCGAAGTAGGTCAAATTTTTACATTTGAACAAACCTGACATGGTTTTCTTTGGCAAATTATCAATCGTCTGCATGTTCTGTCATTAATATCTGTTAGGCAATCCTTTTGTATGTTCTTTCAGAAATCATAACTTCGCAAACAGCTGATGACATAATGAAAAAAAATAGTCCTCGAATACTAGCTGTTGGTACAATTTTTAATTGACAACTCATTTCTGACACGGGATAACATAAAAGATTGATAGGATTTTACAAGAAAGTACATGATAAAAATATCAAAAATGAACAAAAACTGCTACAGTTTCTTATTTGATGGTGGGTCAAAGTTGGGTGCAATAATGCCCTTTAAACTCGCGGTTCATGTAACAAACTATACTGTCTTCTTTATAAATAGACTGGGGCCAGACTGAGCAAAGAATGCAAAAGCATCGAACTCAAAGGAGTAGAAAACACGTGCGTCGTTCTTTGAATCGCACATTGAATAATCTGAAAGCGTTATAGATAGCACAAAGTTACAAAAAATGGTGGGTTATATATTTTTTCGTTTGCTCATAACAGCACCACCTAGACAGCAACGCGATCAGGGGTTGACTAACCTGCTTCTAATCTCTGGCCTATACTACAGTTACCCTTCTCTATACTTTTGACAAATGCCCTCCCCCCCCCCCATTTGGATAAAATGCACTCGTTTGTACTTATTCCTATTTAAATAGCTTCTAACATCTCCTTGGCTGAGGGAGGGTTTTGAGATTTCTTCTAAAAAGTAAAAAAGGGTTACTTGTTTTGTACAACCAGTTAATTTCAACAATCACCTGTGTTTATGGTCAACATTCGTAAACATGTCTATTGGTCGCATGATCATTGATCTTAAGCATACAATAGATTACAACCAAAAAAATCATCTTCAATAAAACTCCCTCATCTCCCCATTGAAAGTCGCTACGTAAACCAGTTGCATTTGGCATTTGCCTTCATCAACCTGTCATTTCTCTGGAAAAGACTCAGGAGATACATTAATTTATGTATTATCAGATGTAATTTTCAGACAAAAGGGAGATAAATTAATTTTGACTTCTTGTCAGATAGGCACCTAAGGTGATAACGATGTAGTTTTTAAAAGTTATTTGTTTACATTAAATCAAAGAATGAAATAAAAGTAGAAAAGCAGCTTTTGCATGAAATAACAATTACCACAGCAATCTTCTTCGTCACAAATGGTTTGTTATCTCTCGCTGTTCCCTCCTCCTTTCTGCGTTTCTTATATCCTCTATTTTTTCTATATCACTAAAAACTTACAACAATCTGTTGTGTATAATGATATTTGTAGAAAGCATAATTACCATGACACTTGATGAATTACTTCGAGATAAATATTTGCCATCATTTGCTTTAATTTGGGTAATAATCCAACATACAAAAGTTTATTAGAAATGAAAACAATATATCTAAGGCCCAGTCGGTCAACTCTCATTGTCAAGTGTAAGCAGCAACTTCTAAGGTTCTAGAAAATTGACCCATTCCTCTGATTTTAAACTCAAAATTTTACCCCCCTTTTTCTCTGAAACCAAAGAAAATTTAAACCCTTTTTTAGAAAATCAAGGAGATAAATTTTGTCAGGATGGGACATACTGGGTTTTTAAGACTGCAAAATAAAGAAGTATTTCTAACTTGAAACATATTGCTCAGCAAAGGCGTGTTAGTGCATAACTGAACACCTTTCTCAGGGATTTTAAAAAGATACGGGTGCTTACATTTGGAAATGGGAGTAGACACACCGGGATTTAAGGATTTAAAAAACCAATTTCGTAGGTGAGTGCTTTCTTCTCTTTTATGTTTGATTTTAAAATAATTCGAGCATTTGATTTGTTTTGAGATAGTTATCCTTGACAGGTTATACATAACCTCGTTCACGTGGACATCGCCTGCTTGATCTTAATTCCGGCCCACAGATGTGACGTAAAAGAGTCCTTGGACCTAGTTTAGCTAGTATGCCCATGAAAGGGCTCCTTAAATGGTCCTAAGAAATTGATCTCCAAAAAGAAACCAATGATGACGAAAATAGCACCCAATTAACCCTTAACGCCCTGTTTAATTTAACGCCCCCTCTATTGGGCTTTGCTGTTACAACACACAAATTTGAGGCAACTTGGATTGATTTCATTTATCTGGGAATTTGTTAAAACATTTTTGTTGGTAGGGGTGGGAAGAGAATGTCATAAACTAGTTTTTGCAAGAAGTATCGTGCCTAATAACGATAAACTTCTTGCATATTGAAATAGAACGATGAGATATAAACTAAGGCCAAAGAAATGGTGACAAATTTTCTGAATTCTTCCAATTCAATTCGACAGTCATTATTGAACATAGGCTGATCATTTTCTAGCAAAACAATTACTAATTCCGATCGCAATCCCGAGAGTCGCTCAAATCGGGAAATCCGATAAAATATGCTTTTAAAGAATCGCGATGTCCAATTTCGATATTGTAAAAGTAGCTAGGATTGCAGCGGCGAAGGCCTGCTGAGTTGAAGGTCTTGTTGTGGTTGCACAGATTGGTATTAATAATCAGCAGCATTTGGTTGAGCAAGCCTGCACCCAGAGTTACAGGTATTGACCCCTTGTTCATTGAAGTTTATCATGATAACTATCTCATTAAAATTTCATACGCTCAATTCGGTGACCGTTAAGTCATATCCTTCGCTAGAATTCTTGTAGGAAAAAACTACAATAATATTGGACTGATTTTAATGAACGAGCGCAAGAAATTATGAAATTGCGTTCCGTTCTTTTTCTTTTGGTCTTAGGCCTTACGGCCTACGATTTTACGTTTTCTATGCCTGTTGAAATCGTTGATTTAGAACGAATGAAAACATCAATTGTCGATTCGAGCAAAGCAGCGGAGATTATCGACAATAAAGATAGCGATATCGAAGAAGATTCGAGCGGTAAGATAGTTACGAGGAGTTTCGTCTCAGATATCGAAAACTATAATATCGGTATTATTTCGCCGTTGTTTTTAGCAATGGTGTATCTTATCTGTGATCCAATATTTACCAGTTTTCTTAACTGATTTACAAAAACGTACCCTTATCGCTAAAAAATATCTTATGTTTTTTAAGTATTGCAAAAAAGTCAAAGAAACAAAAATGCTATTAGCTTTAAAATAATATCACTTTAAATTAATTAAAAATTTGCAAATCTGCCTTGCCAAACGGAGACTACGTACTTATTAGTTCATATAATTGACGATGTTTTAGAAGCTATATGGTCATGTGATCTTTTTCAATGCGGAGAATCACAATTATAAGTGGTAAAATCATTTCATCATGAAACTCAGTTTTTCAAAAACGTTAAATTTCTGATAATTGATCTTTTAATCTTAAAGTGACCGGATTTTTACAATGATTTTTTTTTTATTGTAATTTCCAGTAAAACTTAATATCACTGCCTTTTTCTGGCGTCAAATTGGTATCACTCAAATTCAACTTATAGGGTTTTTATAAACTGTAATATAGTGAATCTGAAAATTAGGTTCTGAGGAACACAACTTGAAGAATTTGATAGAATTTGCCAAGGTCAATTATTACAAGCATGTTAAAAATTTTGAGTTGAAAAATTTTATTGGTAAACAGTCTAACTATGTTTCTAGTGAGCTAAAACATCATTGAACTGAATTCCTTTTCTAAACGTATTCTAGATGCAGAAAAAGACGAAAGTTCTGAAGCAGTAAGTTGTATCTTTAACTATTATACGGACATTTAGTTTTGCTATCTAAAAACTTTGTAGCACTCACAATATTTAGTGGTGTCAGATTTTTACATTACAAACTACTCCTATTCGAAAATAAGTATTACCAAAGCCAATAATTGCCACTTAGAAAAAAGCATTTCTAAACTCGCCAGCCATAACGTATTGATTCTACATTGTCAAAGTTTTAGAAAACTTAAACCAAGCCCGAAGCACTTTCTTTCATTTGAATTTATTGAGTCGAATCGCAATTTATTACGCCCATTTCAATATTTTACCTTTGATCTTTGAGCTTATTTTTTATACGTTGATGATCTTTTTGCAGGATGACTCTGCAAAGAAGGAATATGTCCCAGATTCTCCTGACATTTCAGCCATTGCTACAGAAGGAGAAGAGAGTCCTGCTAAAAAAGAAAGCGTCTTAGATGTAAAGAAAGAAGAAGATGCCAGTGCCGCTCTGGTGAGCGAAGCACAAAAGGCAACAGAATCTGCTGATGATGCTGGCAAACGTGATTACGGTTGGGGCGGAGGTGGCAATGGATATGGCGGCTATGGTGGCGGACATCATGGTGGTGGTGGTGGCTATGGTGGTCATGGCGGACACCACGGACATGGCGAACATGGTGAACATGGTCATCATGAACACGGACATGATCATCATGACCACGGGTAGGGTTATTGTTATGTTTATCTATGATCGTAAAGATTTTGTCACAGCCCCCTGAAAAGCATTGCAGTCACAGCATTAGCTGATGGGGATTCCGTGCATAAACAATATGAAATTAAATGAAATGTAATCTACGTTCTAGCATCTATAACTTGAAGTAATGCATGTGACGTAACACAATAATAATATCAATGTTTGCACATTTGCATTGGTATCATAATCAACATTCATTCATTTTCAGTTACGAATTTTATGAAGAATATGACGATCATGAAGGTGGTCATCACGGAGGTCATGAGGGTGGTCATGGCGGACATGGCGGTGGTGGATATGGCGGACATGGTGGTGGTGGTGGATATGGCGGACACGGTGGCGGACATGGTCATGGACATGAGGGTCATGAGCACGGACACCACGGTCATCACGCTGGATATCACCACGAATGGGGACACCACGAAGGAGGGGAACACGAAGGACATGGTGGACATCACATGGGAGGATACGGAGGTTGTGTCGTAATTTCAATATAATAAACCACCGATACAAAAGCCATTGGGATCAATTGTGGGTGGATGGGGTTGTTCATTCCTGTTTACAAACTATGAAGTTATCATCATATTAAAACGGAAAACTGACGGCTACAAGGCATTATTTGTCTTTAAAGTAGATCCTTTTCCGATCGTTATTGTAATCGAGTTTTGATAAGAGAAACTGAGTCTTTTGAAGGGCCAAGTGTGCCTTTCTAGCACCTAGCTGTTATGAAGGGTAGAGTAACTTCTACAAACGTGCAATATTTGTTGCCTGGCCTAAATGAATATCATTGAATCCATGTCATTTGTCTTTTTCAATGTCTCTAGGGTGTAAAAAGACTCAAATATCAATGGTATTCTGTTTCAACATAATGATTAGATATTTTTATAATTCAATATTTGTTGTCCTCTTGCATCGTCAGGCCATGGTGGTGGTGGTGGCGGATATGGTGGATACAAAAAGGAAGAGATTAAGGCTGACGGTGAAGACGATGGAAGTAAGGCCAAAAAGGATGACAAAAAAGACAAGAAGAAGGAAGCTGCTAAAGAAAAGAAGGAAAAGAAGAAGGCAGAAAAGGAGGAAACGAAAGATGCTGCCAAAGACGCTGCCAAAGATGCTGCCAAAGATGCTGCCAAAGATGCCCAAAAGGCAAATACCCAAGCTACAGCTGTTCCAAAACCAGGTCAGCAATCATTTAATTGGGGTAATGTCCAATTAGCAACGAGTGACAAACAAGCTGCACCAGCAGCAAAAGCAGGCGAAGCAGTAGACCAGTCTCAAGAGGGTGGTGTAAAAAACTGGTGGAAGGTCGGTGATGGACATGTCCATTGGGGTCACGATCATTGGGGATCACCCCATCATGTTCATCATAATGGTGGTGGATGGGAATATGGACACACTGGAATGAAACATGGTCATGGACATTTCAGAGATGAGGTGAGCGAAGGATTCAACACACTTGTTTACATGTATATACAATATGTAGTTAAATCAATGCTACTTGGAGACTAAAAACCACTGCGAAGGAGGAATATAGTAGGTGACCATTACAGAGACATCGGTCATTGCGATGCATAACCTCAGTCCTTAAATTCCAATCCATGTAAATGTTCCGATTCAATCTGATATATGAACAATCTGTAAATGACTAATGTTTGAGCAAACATTCATTTTAAAATATTTTTTCTTTCACAGGTCCCAGATTGCAATGATCCAGAAACAGCCACCACAAACAAAAGATGTCTTCATGGTGGTTTCGGTGGCCACCATGGTTTCGGAGGTCACCATGGCTACGGAGGGGGTCACCATGGAGATGGCTACCATTTTGTTGATCACGGCAGCCATCACAACGACCATCATGGCGGACATCATGAGCACGACTTTCACCTTAGAGGTAGATGCTCACCACCTTCATGAGACTTGTCTTCGCCGGCGGCCGAGGCGGCGTCACTCAGAATTTTGCTGACGATACCTTGTCGTGTTTTCGTTGGGTAGTAATCAACAGATCAGATGTTAATGAACCCATTTTCACTTACCTTTCTAAGATACGTAGAGTTTCTATCACTTAGATCTAACCATGAGGTTGAGATTCGATGTGGCGCCGCCATTTTGGCCTGAACTGAGTATCCAAATTAGAGGCTGTCTTTATTTCTACAAAATCTAGAGAGTTCATTATTGCTACTTTTAGTGGCCGGTTGCCACAGCTGCCAGCCTAAAAACAATATTGCATGATTGTTAGGTAGGTATTTTGTTAGGAGCACGGTCGGTAGTAGGATGACAAACTATGCGGCAAGCTGTTTATAAGGCAACCTGCTCTTCTAACTTTCCATTTTGTTAGGCCATTCTGATTAATTGCTAATCTGAGTGTCCAGTATGAATGTCTTCAATGGACATTCTACGTAGGACAAGTCTGAAATATCACTTTCAAACAAAACATAAAATTTCATAAAGTAGTTTAAGAATACATTACACCAAAGTTCCTTTGACGAGAAGCAACGGAAAACCTTTCCCATGTAACCAGTGACATTGATGTGCCATAGATAGATATTCTATTTATTTTTTTCTCCCTTAAAAGACAAATCTCCTCTGCATACATGACACACATGTCTTCTCCATTCAAATATCCATTCAAATGTCTTTTGTCTCAAAGGCCCATGGACTTTCGGTTATGATGATTTTGGAGATGATTGGGGAGATTGGGATCACAACCACAACAACTTCGAACATTTAGAACACCTTGAACACCCTCATGAAGAACATGGCGGTCATGGACACGGATATGGCAAAGATGATGTTCCATCAAGTGCTGACAAAAAGTACCATCTTGTCCCAATCAACCCATACTATGGCGGATGGGGATTCCCTCTCTATGTAGGAGGCCGCGGACGAGGTCTTGGACACGGTTATGGATATGGACTCGGACATGGCTACGGACATGGTCTCGGACACGGTTATGGATACGGCCTTGGAAATGGTGTAGGATATTGGCCAGGCAGCTACGGAATCGGACACGGCCGCCATGGTTTTGGACATCATGGTGTTTTGAGTCATTTCCCAGTCGGTGGTTGCATTGGTGGTTTGTACAGGGATGAAATCCAAAAAGGAAGCAAGAAGCCAAAAAGACGGTGTCTCTTTGGAAGGATTGGTCATCCTCTTGGAGGATGGTACGGATGGGGATCATGGCCATGGGGTGGCTATGGAGACTTTGTTGGACATGGTTCATTCGGTGGTGATGTTGGTGGTGGTCACCTCGGAAACTTTTACAGAGTTGTACCAGTGTATGGTGGTTCACGTGGGTATGGTGGTTCACGTGGGTATTCATTTGGGAAAGGTGGTATTCCAAAGGCAGATGGTGAGGATGCAGCCAGCAGCAGGCAAGGTGTTGTCTATCCATATGTAGGATATGGTCCATGGGCATCATACCCATGGTGGGCTGATTGGTGGGGTGGTCATGGTCATCATGGATGGGGATCTAGTGGTCATCACGGTGGTCACGGCGGAGGTCACGGCGGAGGCCATGGCGGTCACGGTCTTGGATTCTCTGGTGGTCATGGCGGAGGCGGTCATGGTGGATTTGGCCATGGCGTTGGCCTTCATTGCAGAGATATTATCCCAGATGATGGTAAGAAGGGTGAGGGTAAATCGAAGAGATTCTGTGTCCCAATTGGATACCATGGAGGATATGGGTGGCCATTCTGGCATGGTTACCCAGGAGCTGGTCTCGGCATGTACGGATGGGGATGGCCATGGTACAAGTCAAAGGTTCCAAAAGGTGAAAAGACTGCATCAAACGATGCAAAGAAGGTAGAAAAAACTGAGGATAAGGACGAAAAGAAAGCTGACAAAGCTGATAAAGAAAACAAGGCAAATGATGTTAAATCAACTCAACGTGATCAGATCCCAGGGGAAGGCCACAAAGCAGAAAAGAAGCAAACAATTCATGTCGGTTATGGATATGCCAGCGGTGACAATTACCGTCTAGGATATGGTTTTGGAGGTATGGGAGGTGTTAATGGATTCCATGGCGGTGAGCACGGAGGAGCATTAAACTTGGATGACGGTCATTCAGAATCGGCGTTTAAAAAATCCGTTATGCCTTCACAAAAAGAGAATTCGCCACTCCCAGAACACGTCAAAGAGGTATGTTTCGAGCAGCTTTTGGTTCAATTTCAACGCAAATAATTAAATACTTCTTTTGATTCATTTGCCATCCAATGCAATGCTAAAAGATGCTTGAAAAATTGAACTTATTTCATATACATGTGATACAAAAAGAGAAATTTGATTAATCTATATTTCATTGTCATAGGTAACAGCAACCAAACGAAACTTTGGTGACAACCACATGGGTGGTGGTGAAAATGGTGGTGGATTTGGTTATGCAATGCCTTACGGTCACCCTGTTACTCACCCTGGTTTCACAACTGTCGCATGGCCTGGACACGCCATCACAACAAATGACATCAAGAACATGATACCCAAAGCACCCGTCAAAGTAAAGAGACAAGTTTTCGGTGCACCAGAGGGCTACGGTGGCATGATGCCGATGCAGCAAGAGGCACCTGACTACCCACAAGAGCAAGGACCAGAGATGATGGGACCAGGTGGATACCCAGAACAACCAGGTGCTGCTATGATGCCTGCTCCAGGCAGCGGATACACAGGTACATCTAGAACATTCTAAAATAGCAATGTAAGAGTAGCATAATTGACCCTTTGATCACATTTTTGCTAAAGAGGTAAGCATGAGTTTGCAGAGGAGCAGTGTGACTGACAAATTTTGGTTTCTGGAATTGCACTAAAAACCTAAAGCCATATATTTAATGAAACCATCAATAATCATTTAAGTAACAAATTTCTTTTATATTCATTGAATTGATCAGGTTTCCAAAGAGCATTCATTCCAATGGCACCACGACCAGTCTTTCCACGCATGTTCGTCCCAGATATGTTAAACAATGATGACTCAATGCCATACTAGATTTCTGAAAATTAATCTTTAGGAGAAGGTAAGAATCCAACTTGCGTTTTGTCCTTTTCTTGTCTAAACCCTGGAAACAACTTCCGTTTCATAAATCAGTTGCTTTTTGTTATAGACCAAAAACATTATTGAGCTCTAACGATTGTTTTTATTCGTATTCGAATATCTACTTATTACTTAATTATTTCATTCATTTATTTATCCATGCATAGCTACATCTCTTGATTCGTTTGTTCGTTCATTAACCCATTCTTTCCTTCAATTTCCATTTGAGCGAAACCTAGATTTTTTACTCTTTCATTAATTGATTCAGTAATTAATTAATTGATTCAGTGATTGATTGATTGATTGATTGATTCATTCATTCATTCATTAATTCATCGTGCATTCATTTCATTTCTTTTTCCTTGCAGATTCTTGCTACATTTTTAGAACGAATAGCATCGAAACTCTTCCACTAACTGACGATACTTCTTGGTTCAAGATTGAGTGTGTTAAAATGACTCAATTTAGGAGACATTGTGAAGCTTAAGCATGTAATTCATTGTTGTTTAATGGTGTAAGGAACTAATCATTCCCATTTTAGGAATTCACCAAACACCCAATTATATTTTGTTGATTTGAATTTTGCAAATCTTCTTAAAAATTCCAATCCGTTGGATGCAGATAGGCATAGATAAACAGCTTAAAATAGCGTTTAAATATAGGCTTCCAAGACAGTGTTTTAAAACATCTTGTCCCAACAATTCCCTGATAAACAGTTTTTGTTAGATCTCAAATTTAAACAAATCATCGCAAATGTGCAATTAGCCGCAAGGATCCCAAGTAACTGTTTACTTAGATAAGTATTAAACTTCTTTTGTTAATTGAAAAAGTCAACAATATCTGTTTATATATTACGATGAAACTTAAATTCATATATTTATTATGTTGCACACTGTTTCCTCCCTTTCTTAAAACTGCAATCTACATAATTTGAAACTAGCCGATTTGCAGCTGCAAAAAATAAACTTGTTTGGATTGGTAATGAAGAAGGTGAAGCTTTAATTCTTCAAAATACCTCCTTAAAATTTACGTCCTCAAAATAAGTAATGATTGGTCCTAGAAAAATTATCAAGAGATTAAAGTTCGACAAATCCACTTCAATAAAAGCAAGTGGTCAAACAAGAAATTCATCAAAGTTTAACATAACATGGAGTACCTAATATAAAGAACTTCTCGTTAAATAATGTACGGTTTGGAAATTACATCTTTCATAAAACATAAATGGAAAATGCGCTAACATAAAACAGCATTTCTGCTTCTAAAAATACATCGAAATCTTTATTCGAATTCTCGAAATCTAAAAACAGAGAAAATTCATGTTTGATAGTTGCAAGTAGTGACAGTTTAAACCCCGTCCCTAAGATGAAAAATTATCTAATATGTGATGAACCTGCCACCTTCAATCAGATTCCTTGTTCTCCTCGGCCTCTCTTTCGCTTTTCATTTTTTCTTCAGCCTCGGACGCAACACCGAGCAGCTCTGCTATATCTCCTTCTGTCGTCATTGAGTCCGCAGTGGCAGCAATCTGTTCAGATAACTGATTCATTTCAAAGAAATTTGATGCGGAAGTCTCTAATTCTGGGAAAACTACAGGTTCTATAGTAGATTTCCAAAGTCCAGGTGAATCACGCACGGCCTTATTAAGTCCTTCGATTGCGCGTGTTGGTGTGTCAATTGATCGTGTTGGCGTCACACAAAAGTCACCTGATAACGTGTGACTTATTCGATCTAAACTTAAATCACCTACTTTATCATCTATATTATCAGTGCTTCCTTGTCTTCTAGCCTCAATATTCAAAAGTTCCTCATCTTCTTTGCTAATACCTGATCCATTTTCTATTTTACGATCTTCACGGATGCTTTCATCAACAGTTTTTTCATTGCCTTCATTTATTTTCTCATTCTTCACAGTTTCTGATGATTCCATTACGTTTGAAGAAAGTCGACTAGAACGCAACTCTCTTTTATCCTCCGCTTCGGCTTTTATCATCTCGTTGCCCTTGTTTTCTTCATCATGTCCGTTTAAAACATTGGGCTAAAAATTCAAGGTATATTAGTTCAACAACGTAGTATTGCACGAACAAAATGTGACGAGGAAAAAGTCAAGCAGAGCAAGAAAATCAAATAATAGCATAGCATAGGTTTAAGGCCTCTTTCTCGAAATAAACAATTCAAATAAAAGATTTAGGCCTTTGTAAAATCCAAAATATTTTAAAATTAATCATAAATTACTTCATTGGGAGAGTACTCAAAGGCATTTAGTTGTGATAATAATGGGTCCCAAACGGGGAATTATGAAAAACTTGGCAAGGTAAAGATGATCCTAATTTAATGATGATTTTCCTTTCTACCGATTTGCCATTATCAAAATATAAACGTTCTGTGAAAAGCAAATTCACTTACAGATCCAATCGCTTCTTTTTCATCAGCAGATTCCTCAGAATCAAGTTTTAAAGCTGGTTTCTTTCCTTTTTTTCGACTTTTTCTAGTTTTGATGTTGCTCTCTTCTTCATCTGTATTAAACTCTTCAACCTTTTCGTTCACCACTTTCTCTACTTCTTTTTCCTCATCTTCGCTATGACTAGTTTCATGATCTTTCATCAGGTTACTTGGATTGCCAACTTGCACCAATGGTGTCCATCTCAAATGATCTTCATCGATTGGGACTCGTTTCTGCAGCCGAATTTTTTCCATGTGTTCATTCATCGTTCTTTCATTGATGACAATCGTCAACCTTCCAGAAATAATTCATAACTTTCATGATACACTGTTAACATAATGTCTCAACTCTAACTATCCTGATGAATGTTATCGTATTATGCATGGAATATCTCGCTGCCTTAACATAAACCACTTGCACTTCTTGCACAACCTCAAAGTTGAAGGCCGCAACATGACCCATGCAGCAACCTTCCAATGGCAGCAAATAAGCGCCTCAAGTTTAAACCAGGTTGAGAGATTGCGCGATGCCCCGCAGCGTTCACCTCTTCATAAAAATGTAGCGATGCCTGTTCATTCAAGTTAGCTATAGATGAATGTGTGAATGATTATCAAACGGAAATAGAAATTGCTTACCTTCCGTTTTTCAATTGCACAAAATTCAGTTGCTGTAGTGTGGCTGCAATGTCGTGAGGGTCCATGCCAGTGTCTTCACTTATTGCTGGTGGGATAAGAAATACATTACTGTTGACAATTTTCAAGCAACAAAATCAAGGCTTGAATGATGTGATTGATTATAGTTAAGCGATAGCTAAGAAAACTCGTAGGCCCAGTCCAGTCAAAATTTTATTAATTTTCAGGGTTCAAAATTTAGCAAACTGAATTGAATATGAAATAAGGATGTTTACTAAAAATAGGGCGTTTCGCGGCCCAAAGGATTCTTGTGATGCATTTAGATCTGGAACAGCAGAATATTAATATATGTAACTTATGCAAAACAATCATCTTTCCCTGGCATATTCTCTTGCTAGCAAAAAAGGCCCTTATAGAAAGTCATACTGCCTTTGATGCAGATTTTGATGTTGAAAAGTTTGCACATCTGGGTGAGTAATTTTCCTCAGAATAAATAAACAATTATACTTACATTTAATTGTAACTGTTTTCGTGTCTATGTGTTTATGCAAGTATTCAACGATGATACTTTTCCAATAATTCTGATATGTGATAAGACCAAGATCACTTAAGGGTTTCTCTGGAGATCCTGGTTGTCCTTCGATCCTCGATAAAAGATAACCTACAACGAAGAGAAACACTTTTAAGAAGATAAATATCACTAAAAGTTTAAAGGAGCATTGCAATTAGGACGTTAGAACCAGGGCAAAACTTTTAAATTAGGAGAGAAAACTAATTGAAATTCAGTTAAATGTTATTGTTATTTCCGCTGATAAAATTTATAAAATAGCATAAAACTACAATTTAAAACAAAATATGAAACTTGCAAATACCAAAGGAATAAACGAAACTTTTCATTTAAAAATGTTACTACGTTGGTAAAGTTATAAAAAAAGTCTTACTGAAGTCGATTAGAAATCTCCCGAATCCTTGCCTTTGGTATTGTGGCATTGTCATAATGCATGAAACGTTGTACTTTTGTTGGCAGGCTTTTTCCTGTGAAAAAATCAAGTAAATCCCTGTTTTACTTATTCACACGTTGAAGATATTATACTTGTTTTAATCATTGAGTGCTGGATACCTTGATGATGGCAACACGTCGTCATTGATATTTTTGAATCGCGCTCAAAATCAAGTTTAAATAATCAGTTAGAATATGCCTTGAATATTCGAGTTGAGTATTCCTATGTGCAGTCCGGTCCCACGAAATATGGACCTGTTTACAAGTGTCTTTAAAGAGGCAAAAATCTAGAATGTTTCAAGGAGGCAAATTATGGATAAAAAAACATTTCGTTTCCTAAAGCCTGGTTAACAACCCAACAAAGAGATGTGTGGTTCCACGAGAAACCATCCGGAGTTTCAACTTGGTGTATTGCATATTTTAAGAGAGAAAGCAGAAAACAGAGTAAGCGAAGCAATGTCAAGATACCTTCGAAAAATAGCCAATGAGATGAGATCCATATTTATCATTTTTGGTTAAAACATAAAAAAGAAATGGCTCAACGTCATAGTAAAGTGTTTTATGATCCAGAAACAATTTGGCAAGGAGGCAGAGATTCTGGCAATAGATCTGCAAAAACAAAAAAATTAAATGGATTCAGTTTTATTTCACATTAAATCTCAAGAATTACTGAAAGAGAAATCTATCGAACAACTTATTTACAAAATCACCTCTAGCAAAAAATAATAGCCCGTTATGGCAGACTAGTTAGCTGCACTATGTTAAATTAAACAAAATGCGTACGAGATAGATAAATAGATTTAGAAAATCATAGCATTGACATATCGCAATGAAAAGATGAAACATAATGTATTGCTTCGAAACAAGTCATTGATACCTCATTATCCTGATATCCACAAAGCTCATGAAAGAAAATTCCTTTTAAACGAAGTTAAAGATTTATCCAAATGGAGTAAAACGACTCTACCTTTGATATGGCACCATCGACTTCAAATACAGACAAGTCATCTTTTCTGTAAATTTCATTTGCAGGTGGGTGTGACCATTGACATTTCATCTGCAATTTTAAAAAATCAAAAAGGGATATTTATAAAATACGATTAAAGTATTATTAATATTGAGCTGATATACGAGATGTGATACGGTTTACTACACGATAAGAAAATATTTCTCATATCAACCATTATGGTACGGTAAACTATTTCAAAAAATAGATGTCTAGTATTAACCTTACCAAATGTCTTTTTAGAATATTTCTTGTCTTCATATACTTCAAGCAAAATTCACACAGATACAGCTTAGGAGCACTAAAAAGAAAATCATTAAATTTTTCAAAAACATTATTTACAATTGTAGTAGATGGAGGGATGCAAGTTTCAAGGTGCATCAAACTATACCTCGTTAGAAAAACCAATACATTCGTTTTACGAATTGATGACCAATAACCCAAACACCTGACTTATTACCCTTTAATTACGTTGCATCGTTTGCGTTATTGATAGTTCGTGGTTAATTTATCAAGGTTACCTGATACCGGTAAAACTTTAAAGCAAAGATGCAAAGTAAAAATGATTGTTAATATAGGTAAAAGACCCACTATCCTTGCCACACGGCGTGATGTGATCCAAATATGAGTGCATTAAACTTACCTTGCATACTCCTGGGGATAAGGCGATGAATACCACGTGTCGATTTCCCATCTTCCAAATTCGATGCACGGTGGATAACGACCATTTGGATTTGGAACATTTTGACTTCCTGAATTTCCATTTAACATTCCACTGTTGACTTTTTCTTGCACTTTTCTAAACAACTCTACGTCTTTCTCCGTTACGCCTTTATAAAAAGAGGGAGAAAGTTATTCATTTAGTAAACAAGTTCGCTTAAAAGCCTAATTGCATTTTAAAAATTCATTTAAGCACGGACAACTAGGTCAACGTATCACAAAATGTGTCAAAAAAAACCGAGTAACGATTTCTTAGAGAGTTCTATGAAGAGGAGCCTTTCTCAAATATCTGATAAGATATAAATTAAAAGGAAGCGAAATAAAACGAAATAAAACAAGGCAAGCTTCAAAATCATACCAGGTGGAAGCCTCGGAGTTTTCGGGATATCAGAATCACTTGACAATTTTTGAATCTTTGATTTTGCAGGTCTCCGTTTTGGTGTGTCTGTATTAACCAATGGACAAGCCAGGATGCTACAAAAGAGTAAGAGCTACTAAGATTTGTGTTTCACAGATATAAATCCTGTTTATACAACATCATATTTACAACAACATCAACAGGACTGTTTGACTTGTAAAAAACCATGATAACAAACATTTACTTTAAATAAATATATAATAATAATAATAATAATAATAATAATAATAATAATAATAATAATAATAATAATAATAATAAAAATAATAATAATAATAATAATAATAATAATTTACCTTCTGTGAGTTGCATATTTTCCTCTTAAATGACCTGTCCCATCACAACCAGGTGTTGGGCATAAACTGAAATAGAAGGAGATGCAGATAAAAACAAATAGTGTTTAGAGTTTAATGAATCTAACATTGAAAGAACTTTCTCTTTATCTTAAAACATTGCTAACCTAGTATTTTCTTTATTTGTGCCATCTTCATCATCTTTCTCAGGTGGTGTGTGCCGAATTTTCTTCCGTGGTGGTGTGCATAATATTGTATTTATTCTTCTTCGCTTGCCGTCCCTTTCATTGTCACATTCTTGGCATACCCAGCTCCCTGCACCAATTAATGATTTCAAAAATAAAATTAATATTGGATCTACTGTTAAAAGCCTTGAAATGTAAAAATGTTTTCATAGAAGGGTTTATTTATTCAAGTAAATATAGAAAAGGCAGTTAAATCATTTTTCGAAATGAAGTTACTTCAAATCTTTTGAACCTTAGAAAATTGTGAACAAATGTAAGATAAATTCATTTGAAAAGTTATCCAATGATTTTGCTACATACCTGTTGGCATATCATCAAGTGGTGGATCCAAGCAATCCATATGAAAGCCTTTATCACATGCGTCACAAAAGAGCAGGTTGGCCTAAAGAAATTTATCCATTTTCTCAATCAAGAAATTTTTAAAAATGAAACTCAGATAAAAGTGATCATCCATTATATCTATGCGACTCATAACAAAACAAATTAACAAAGCTTCAGGGCATGAAAAGTAAGAGGCCAAAAAAACTTAATCAATGATTTTTTGCGGTTATAATGAAACCATGCTTTGACACAATTTACAAAACAAATAAAATATTAAAATGGCACTGTAAAAGATATAAAACATCACGCAATAGAAACTCACAGCATCTCCTTGTTCTTGACATTTTGAACAAATTTTACATTCAATGCATTGCCAAGGTTCTTTTGAAACACGCTGGGTTAGCTCTTTTGAATACTGCAAACAACTTGGGTGACCTGAAAGAATAAAATTCAATCAATCACATTATTTGACCCTGGCTCATGCTGCATATACTCAAGATTAACTTTCTCATTTTATGCATGCAGCTGAAACATGCATAAATCATTAGCAGCATGAAAACTGAGATTCATTGCGGAAAATTTGCAGTGAAAATCATGGCCATATTCAGCTTAACCTGTGCATGGTCTCAAGTACCAGATAACCTAAACTTCTTGATTAAGATTTGAGTCTCATTGAATAATAAATGGTTAAAAACAAATAACTCACCACTGTTACCACATTCAGAACAGGTCAATAAATCTTCTTCTTCATCATATCTATTCCTCTCTCTAGTTCCACGACAAAATCCACAAAAATCTGACAAAGTTAATGATGTTTTATCGTCTGCTTTCTTTTTGCCTCTCTTTAATTTCCTTCCTTTGCCATCATCTTTGCCATCCTCATCTTGAGATTCTGTACCTATATGATTATCTAGGCAGTTTCAAACATGCTGAGAGTTGTAAGTTGGTGTGCTAACTTCATCATTAAATAAAATCACCTTTTACAATTCCCTATAATAATAATGAATACCTTTTTTGGGCTTCTTCATTCCTCTCCGTCCTTCAAACTTCAGCTTCTTGCCATCTTTCATTAATTTCCTCTTCTTTCCTCTCTTTTCTTCACCATTTTCTCCTCCGTCATCATCAGCTGTTGAATCATTTTCATCATTATCATCTTCATCATCAGCATCATCATGACTCTGACCATCCTTATTAGCATCAGTTTCTTTCTTCTTTCTTTTGATTGGCTTCAAAATAGATTCAAATATTTCATGGAAGGTCATGAAGATGCATGTTTTTAATAAAGGCCAAGAGTTGGAACTACGCCAAATTTTTTCTTTTAGATTAACAATAACCAAAGAAATGAAAACAAAGAGAGCATGGAAAGAAATGGAAACAGCTAAATAAGTGTCAGGGCTGTATTACATTGCAATAAATGAATTGACATCCAATTTAAAAATTGGAAAAATCTATTAAATAATGAAATGAAAATATTACCCTTGGCGATTTAACAGTTTTTGGTGAAGCTTTATAAAATCTTCCTTGTTTTATATATCTTCCTTTTGCTGCGCCTCTTTTCAATGCTAGCTTTAATTGAATTGAAAGATCTGTTTTTGGGTCAAAATCATCTTGATGATCACATCTGATATTTCTTTCAATTTCCTCCAATGTGTACCCTTCCTCTCTATTCTCTTTGGTTAATGCATCCTCAATGAATTTCCTCATTTCATGCACATTTATAGGAACGGCTAAAATGAAATGGCACAAAGTGGAGTCTTGTTGCTGAGAAATGGCTTACTGAATAAGCAAAGACACAATGGCAATTTCTTAGTCAGATTTTTCCTGAGGTTCCACTCAAAGTAAAGGGAAAACAGAGGGAAACGACCTAACTATACATACTTTATATACAAAGTGTGGAAATACATTTACACTTCAAAACGAAAAAAATTATTCTTGACAATTTTGAGTTTTGGCTTTCGTCAAGATGTATTTGAATGCTTTGAAGACTCACAAGTTCTGCACATTCAGATTTCAATATTATCTTCTTTTATCTTGCTTTTTCAAGGTCTAATCATGGTTTTATTTCTCAAAATCTATTTGACCATGAAGCAAGCACAATGTTACCTTTGACCCCTGCGTGCACAGCGGGATCTTTGTATGATGATTTCCCTTTTGATTCCAGTCTCAAAATAGCTCCTGATTTGACAGCCAAACCAAGTTGAACTAATGCCTCCTCCTCAGGCACACCATATGCCACTGTCATAACATGGCAGATTCTTGTCTCATCAGGTCGCTGCTTTTGACCTTTTACTTTTGCAATTGCTGCTAGTAGCCATGGTATATACTTGTTGTTGTCATTGTTCTTTTTAGCTTTTTTACTGGGTGATGGGCTAGCCATGGCTAATCAAACTTTAGTTTTTTTGCAACCTAGAAAACAATCACATAATTTACAATAAGAGCCCTGCTACAGCTCACATTGTGAAAGTTGACTGCTGTTTTTATTACAATTATCATTATTACTTATTAAGGCCTTAAAATAGAATTTAAAAATTGATCTAAGCCTAAATCATTAACTTTAAAGCTATAATTTATTTATCTTCTTTTCGTGTTATCTATTGATAGATCTCTTTAGAATCATTTGCACTTTTGCAGCAAAGCACAACCCCCAGCCTCTCTCACTTAGAGGCGAAACATGGCCTAGCCCTAAAGTGCCTGCAATGATGATTAACTTCATGTTATGGAGCTGCTACAATGGCTACTTGCCAATTAAATAATCAGAAGTAAAGTTGATACGCAAAATGAAGTGATAAGACTCTCAGGTCAATACATTACCTTGCTTTTTATTTTTAGTACGCCATGTGCATTTATATAGTCATTTCAACTGGCGCCATTAAACTGCCTCTTTCATTGTCCTGTTTATAAATCGATTTACAACTTTCATCATTTAGTTGAATTGTTAATTCCAGTTGCCAACGGAAAAATACGTCATAGTTTTTCATAATGGTCGGGTGGGGGAGGGGGGGCTTTGCGGCCCGTGCAAGAATAGACGCTTATTTATCATCACTTTGCTTGCTACGAAATTAACTTACTTCATTGCTTAAAAATATGACATTTAAAGCTGGGTACCGGGATGGAAGAATTTGTGGAGTGGTACCAATATTTGTTTGTCTTGTTTTATGAACTTTATGAACTTGGTCTCGATTTCTATTCAACTTTGTTAATGGGGTAAAAAGAGTTTTCGGTTTGCCTAGAAAATTCTTCCACTGCTATCCGCAGCATAATAAATGCCTGTTCCCTTAGAATGACTCTAGTTGTTGGTGGTTCGTAATATCTTGTTTCTTTGCAGCAAAGCATACAAGCCTAAATCTTTATTACAGTTAGTTTCTTATACATAAATAGAGCGTTGCCACAATTAACAAAGAAGCTGATTACCTTTATAAACACATTTGCAACACGTGTGAGGCATCGTCTTGTAGTCTTCTTCCTAGTTTATGCGAGATCGTGTGAAGTCTGCAACGATACGTCGCGCCAGACACTCAAACATGATCTGCAAAGAAAACGGTAAAGTCAACAAACGGATAAATAGGACACGCTAAACAGATAGACTGTGGTCACAAATAAAGATGTTTTTTAAATGTATACGCAAGCAATGAATTCCAACTTATATCCCACATCTATTGTTAGAGCATTCGATGTAGAATAGAAAGAGATTGATATGTTTACTTTATGATAGATTTATTGACAATTGTGATTTGAACATAACTGGATGATAATGGACATTTAAGCAATATAAATAATCAAATTATATTAATAAAACAATGTGTAAATCCTGCGATAACAAGGTAAGCGAGTTTCAAGTACAAAATACATTCACGTCACCAAGGGAAATTGAAGCCGGGGAGCACCAAAGATAAGTGGCAATGCTAAAACATCATACGGTAATACTAAAAGTCATACGCATTGTTATGCTTTCATTACACTTATACACTGTGCAGGTTACTGCCTTTAACACTAATTCAGGCTACTTGTATGGACAATGAGATTATCAACATAGAGATAATCCATTTTCAAGTTCAATCCCTTCTTAATATCAGTTGCCATAGTACTTGGGTAACAGGATCTCACCCACCTTCGCAGTTTTCATGATCCGCAGCTCTACCAGCTAGCTGCTGTCATACAAACGGCAGAGAGTTCAAGAGCCAATCAGGTAGCGATTAACACTGTTTCCATGGTAACTGTCAAACTGCTCATCCACGTTAGGGAGCCTTAACATGAAGTCAAGCATTAAGAATGATAATATTTCATGTTTTTGTGTTACATTTGATAGTTTGAATTCTTCTTACGTGCCTGATAGCATGAATACAAAAGCAAAATAGTTTGCAACGTCAAGTGGGAAAATCTTCTTCAAACAAACCAAACTTTCTATTTGATACCTGTTTACTCAACTGTCCCAATTTTCTATTATTTTAAAAAGAGCCTGATCAAACCATTAATTATATAGCAGCTTTACTCAAACATCGGCCTAATGATGTTAGTCTACTGGCACTGCCTTCCTAGTTAGGACAGTTGCATCTGAATTATCCTAAGTAGGGTGCAATTTTGCCCAAGGGATTGACATGGCATAGTTTCTATAGATGCAGGTTGAGAACTATCAAAGTTTTGTTTCGTTCTGGTTTGGTTTTAGATTGTAGTTTTCACTGGTTTATTTTAACCGGCTTCTTCCGAACTAATAATCGAATGGAAAGACAAAAAGAGAGCGATGCGTCAAAGTTATTCTCATCAAGAACTAACCTAATTATGCTTCAAGTTGCCCTTGTTTGTACTATTTAGAAAATAAATTTGATCAATAGCCATTCATTAGAATTGAGGATTCGCAAAGGTATCCCGTATCTAAGTTTGTAGGAATTAGACAATGCATATGAAATCTGAAAAGTGGGTTTATTTTATGCAAAGCAGTGTAACAGTGGATGGCAAACATTCGCATCAAATTGAGAGTGAAAGATAGTATCACAAAAAACAAATTCAGATTTTCAAATATTTCCTTAATTCATAAAAATATACACATAAATACAGAATTTGGAATATTGTTAAACAATTCTAATGGTGTTTAAATGAACATTTATATATTTATATATAAATATAGTTTTAACAATATAATTTATTGATAATTCTGGTTTTTAATTCAAATAATAAAATTGCTTAAAGCAAAACCTAACCTTAAATACGATTCAGTTTACCTCATTATAACAAATTTATCTAACATTCAATTTTAATTCAAATAGTTATTAATGGTTTGTTGCTTTTTCAAGATTTTTTTTTATCTTACACCGATAATGTTATTGAATTGCATTTAGTGTTCATTTACATTCATTGACCTTATAATCTCATTGAACATAAAGCAATTAACCTTAAGATAGAATTTGATAGAATTTCAGAAATATATTTTCATAATTCGAGGAGTTATAGCCTTTGATAGCATAAAATTCAATATAGACCATCATTTTTTGCTTTGTACATAAGGATTTCTATCATATGAGCATTGGTCCCTCTATGTTTCACGATGGGTTGAAATAAAACTTTTTATATATCTCATTGCTTGAAAACTTACCCGGATTCATAGACTTACCAACAATTGGCTTTAGAGCCTTTATAGCCTTCTAGAAATCGATACCCCAAGCTTATCAAAAAACATTTACTAGAAGTTAAGCTAGAATTTTGCAATATGTTGGGATTATTATAGAAATGATATTCAGTATAGTCTAGCTAGGATGGTGGTGGATAGCTATGATGCAACAACCTCAAATCTTTTCATTCTAACAAATTAAATTACCATCATATGTCTTCAGAATGTATCTTTCTCTTTTTCTTACAAGGTTCTGTAGCTGATTCTTTCTCAGAATTATCGTCAAGAATCTCTTGCAAATATTTTATATACTTGATTGCAGCTCGCAAAGTTTCTACTTTCGACATTCGTTTCTCTGAAATCTCCACCGGTAGATGATCTCTTAAACGAGCGTAACCCTCATTCACAGTTCGAACTCTCATTCGTTCTCGTTCGTTTCTTTTTCGAATGAATCCAGTTTCAAAGCCAAACTCGTGCAGGAAAGGCAATGGAATCATCGGTAATGACATATTGTTCTGCGCTGATATTGTTGCATAAAACGGCGAATGGAATGTATTGAAGTTCTCTATGCAGATTGGCGTTGGTTGAATAATTTGAGTTTCTCGTTGTTCGTAGAAAGGGTCGATGTTTTCCTGCGACAGCTGTGGGGTTCTTTCTAGAGGTAAAAAGTTGCAGCTGTGATCAATGCCAGGAACGCTAAAGGCACTGTTCGCTGAACATTGTAATGAAGTGTTCATCTTGAAACTAATTTTCGATACAGTCAAGAATTGTTATTTGAAGCGAATTCTTTTCGGGGTGTAGACAAAGTTTTCTGATATTGTTACAATTTTGACTTTCAGCACATGAAAAGTAGATACTGGTAATATAGGTCAGGCCGTTCTTCTTAGAACCAGAGCGTCGTCTTGCAAATGTAGTTTTAACAAGATGGAACTCAATGGCCTGGAAAGAACCGTCGTCAAAAGCTGTAGTGGATAAAGCAAATGGTGTTTCTGGATGCAGCCGTTTTCTTTCAAGGGAGGCAAATGCTTGTTGATTGATCTTTTTCGAGGCACCTTCTTCCAGTTAAGTCTGCTCTCTACCACGATCAAATGAAGCAAAGATGTCTTCTCTTGGCAAAACCAGTAATAACCTTTTCTTTTCTGTTGCTCAGGAAGATCCAAGAAACTGTCTCGTCTGCAATTAAGAACTTCCTTTAATTGCACTTTGTCTGTGTGAGTTATTTTAATGTAATGTTCACCAGGGTAGTCATCACCAGTGCTTGCTTGAAGTAAAACTAAAACTCAATTCTCCATCGATCCTATTTATACGCAATGTTCGGTGAAGTAGCAGTGTGGGGTTCTTTAGTATTTACAGCTGAAAAAACCCAATTCTATTATGCAGATTGTTATTTGCACTAATTCGACCAATCAGCGAATGTATTTAACATGAGGACGGTTTGGCAAAATCCTCGCATGCACTACTTTGTTCGCACAGTGTCTTTGTCTTATTGTTTGAATCACGGTGGCCTGGGTTGCCGAAAAGCCCAAGATCCTACACGTCATACTAAAACTAGAAGCCCGTCTTAGACAATTAACACATCTAAGGCATGCACTAGCATTTACTGTAAAGAACATACTGCAACGTTTATTGGTAATTTAAGAGACCAGCAGCCGCATACGCTGTAGTTAATATTCCATAGGGCAAAAAGGTAGTTTGAAAGATTGTTTTATAAAAACCTAGATATTAAGCTTCTGTTAAAACCATGTAATTACGGATACGGGGGGCTAAATGTATCATCTAAGTATAGCTGAATTGGTTTCTAAGTTCTGAAATTTTGCCTCTTGTTTCCGAGGTTTAAAATTTTGCCCCTTTCCGTTTCGTGAATCTGAAGCATCTTCTAAGCGCTCAGCAGAAGTTGAAATTACTGACAGCCCACGGAATAGACTTTTCTGCATGAAACTTCTTTCTTTGGGTCTAGCTTTCTCATTTATTGGAGTGATTTGATGTTTTTCACTAAGGCGAATTGGATTATCAGTACATCAACCAACGCCCCTCCCCCATGAAATGGCAAACGCGAAATCAAGAAATGGACCGGTAAAAATTTGTGTTTTCATAAAAACTGATGCACCTTTTTGTATTTGAACAAAGTTTTTGTTAAGAAGATATAAACTAAAAAAAGTACAGAATAAGAAGATTTTCAGCCTGAAATCGCTAAAAAAAATTAATATGTAAAGCATGGGAAAAGTAAAAAGAGTCTTTGACGTCATCGTATGTTGCCTGCTTTGAAAGGGCAAAATTACACTAAATAAATCGCAAAAATTTAAGTCAAACACACATGGCATATTATATGCAACTCCCATCACAGAACACACGTATAAATCAAAGAAATATAAACTTTAACGACCTATATAAATATGAACGGCCTATGAAAAGCTTCTGCAAATATTTCTCTTTTGTCGCTTAATCAATAAGAATGTAGTTGAGCTTACGTTAGTGGTTGAATTGCGTCTAATATTATTTAACAATGGGATTTATTTAGTATGCAACTGCTATGATAAAATAATTGATTGTAGCAAGAGCCAAGAAAGCCAGAGCCTAAAACGCAATAATCATGCACCCCTTACTTTTAGAGACCAACCCCTCTAAGGTGGGTGTTGATCTCTGGCATGAACAAGGCCTACGGGATGTATCTTGCCCTTGGTTCATTCCCAATCTACATTTCTATTCCTTTTATATGTAAATTTCTGTCTTCAATCCCCATGATTCCTTTGAGTCTCATAACAAATGCCATTTTTACAAAGTTAGAAATGCGTCTACCACTGGCAGTGACGGGAGCGCTTGGAGAAACGATGCAAGCAAGGGTCCACCTTACGCAAGCATTATGCTAAAAATGGCATTGGTTTCAATTATAGAAGAGTTTTGCAAGGGATTAGCAACGAACAGCGGTAAACAATGAGATGCCCAATGCGAAGGAGGATGGCGTGGGAGAAACAGTGATTAACGTGAGAAAATGATTGTTTTCAGAGTCAACAAATGCCAAATGTGAAACCCATTTCTTCACCGAAGCCACGTTTATTCTTTTAAAATGTTGTTTATATACCAAAGCTTTCTTTTGCTAACCTAATGGCAAGCTAATTTTACAAGGTCACTGGCTTTAGGATTACTAGACTGGTATACGTCACTTGACAGGGGATGGGGGCTCATTCTCCCATCACCAAGCTGAGAAAATGGCCTCTTTTGCAAGGTAAAACTGAAATGTTTTATAAAAATGTCATCAGTCACTAGGAGTTGTTGATCAAGATTTGGCAAGGCAGATGCGATAATAGCAAGCCAAATTTGACGTTACCTTCCCACCAGAAGGGAAACATCGATGTCTATGGGCCATCTTTTCCCAAACAACGCCTGGCATTTTCATTCATTATTCAGAAATGATTAAACCTTCTAGAATGTCGTGAAGTGTCACTGTGGAAATTAAAATTTTTTTTATAAAGTAAGATTTGGAAGATCAACTGTCAAATCATAGCTAGGGTGAAGTTTGAAATCGAATGATGGCTGCTATCCTGTTTGATTTAAAACGCAAACATATTAACCAATGTCAAAGTCGATAGATGGTAATGTTTGCAAAGCTGTTTATATGAAACCGAGTATTTTCAAAGCTTCTTTGTGAAGATTCCTCAATTAGCAACAGCGACGAAGAAAACATCTCCAAGTTGGATCGGGAGATGTAGGAAACAGCGCAGTGTTGCAGAAAAAAATGAGAACTATATCAAGTGTTCTCAGGCAATGTCTTCCCTTACAAGGGTTATATGCACCTTATCACCCCACGATCCGATCTCCTTTTTTGGCAAATGCTTCTGAGTTGGTTACTTGGAAGAATGGACACCTGATGCAAGGGAACAAGGGGGGCATGACTGTCAAAAATAAGGGCAAAACAATAGTAAAATAGAATAAGTAGGTTTATTTTCTCATTTCCAATCGCCCCCTCTGCTCCTCTACTGATGGCGCCCTTGCTCGAAAGTGTCATCTATGGGTTTCGAGAACTTTGAAGACTTGAAATTCTTATCCTGTGAAAAGTTAGGCAACTAACTTTGAGGCATGTCGTTTAGTTAAAGAGTATCAAACTGTTTGGGTGGTCTGAGCCAAGAAAGCAACAAGTAATCAGATTTTCTCCTTCAAATCTTATAAAGGTGAATGCTTATTTTCTACAATAACTTTCCCAATCTCTTTACAACGCTTCTTACTCTGTTTATATCATTGTCAGCAGAGCAGAATTTCGTGTTCTAATTAACTATTATTTAATGGGAATTTTTAACGTTTTTAGAATGCGAATCCGTCAGTTGTTGACAATGATTAAGTCCTCGAGGTGCTTTGTGTCCCGGACTAACGAAATAAAAGGCAGCATAACAGTGTTTTAATAGCTGTAGGGCTGAATACACAAGAGCATAGAGATTCGTACACACTCTTATGACCATTGTAGTTTCACGTTTGCACCGTCCTAGAAACGTCGCAGATTTCATAGGTTTTTAATTCACTTTGTATTTCATTATTTTTTCTGCTTCTTCTCAAGTTTCCATCCATGCCCGAGTTTTAACATATAATTATACACTGAATAGAAATTTACTCACGTGGTTTACCCTTGGATCGTATTGGGCAAAATGACATTAAATCACGTGATATATCATGAATACTTTCATTAAATTCATTCTTAGTATCTTTTCGCCGCAGAAACACTGTTGTGATTGGCTGCTATTGGGTGTATCGCATCATATCATAAAAGCCTCCTTTTACGGGAAAAAGATGTGTTACAGCTGAGGGATAAGGGCCCTAGGGTAAGGGTTGAGTTAGGAGTACGGTTCGCACAAGGATGAAATATTTTCATAATTTTTCATTATCTTGCATTAGGCAAGTACCGTTTACCAGAAAACTAGTTTTCTAAATAGGGAGTGATAAACCTAGGCTAGATAAATTGCCTCTTTTAAAAACATCCAGTGGTCAGAAATGCCTCTCTTATAAAAGAGCACCACTCTGGAACAGTCATGGTGAATTCAAACATGCACAAACGTATAACCAATTCAAAACTGCATACAAAATCAGCACAGAAAAACCTTTCGCTGAATCCAATACTTTTAAATTACAATTCAAATTTCTTGTCTTTGTTATTGCGCGTAGTTTTTATTGGAATTCTTCATTTTTATATCACTGTAATTTGATAATTTAGTTTCGTTGCAATTAGATGATTAAGTTTCGAAAGGCAGTACATAAATCAGTTTTGAAGCTGCATATTTTACCCAGCTTAAAGAATTTAAAATGAAATGAAAATGAATGAAATAAAATGGATTATTTGGAATTTCCAATGAAACTATAATTCATCTTCACTCCACCTCTATCTAAACTACATCTCTTCTAAATGCCTTTTGTAACGATTGACCTGAGCTCCAGGGCCAAAGTTATAATATTCAGCGAGAAAAGGATCATTTACCAGACAAAATAACGGAAAATGGCTGAGCAAATATTACATATAGTTCGTTAAGTAATGTTGATACATAGCCTCTATTTTGAATGAAATGATTAAATGGATAGAGTGTAGATATCAAGAATAAATGCGGTTGTACACAAAGCGTGAGTGCGGGCTTTTTAGAAGCAAAGGGGGATCAAATAAATTAATTTGCCGAAGCACAAAAAGCAAAACATCGGTCTTGATCGGGTACCAACGAAGAAACGCATTTTTTCTTAAATTTGCGCAAAAGTAATGGCAAATTAGACCCTTCTCAGCATCTTAACCCATGTTTGTTCCATATTTCAAATTCCCGATAAATGCCTAACATCGGACATTTATTCAATTCTAGCTTTGGAGAGAGACCTTTTGGGTGCTTTTCTTGTGTTTTATGACGCATTTTCCCTTCTCAAATATGACCGCTAGTTAGGGGGTTTTTTGAGATATTGAGTTAGCTCATAAAAATCCGGAGCTACACAGATACACGCGGAGGCAAGTAAGCAAGTGCGCCCTGTGATAAAACTTCAGCAATGTGGTCAAACTTCCGCAAAGATGTTATAATTGCTAGGAACCACCTCTCTTCTATCTTCTATTTGCTGATACGGTCTGGCGAAGCATTCAGGCTACACTTACCAAGGCAACCATATGTAAACAACAATTAAAAGAAAGGGCGCAATGCGGCAGAAACACAAAAACGACAATAAATCAATAGATTTATATTTCATAGCTAACATTTCGCCCTTGGCTTTTTAAGGGAAGTATGTCCGTCATATGTAAACAGTTTACAAAAAGCACAAAAAAGTCTCCTGGAAACAAACAAAATGGGCCTATCCCTGCTGGATAGACGGACGGTCCTCTACAACACGACGAAGACGTGACAACGAGGAAGAAGATTCATGGTTAGGTCTGTCACGTAATGCTCCACATTCTATTTTATCAAAACACACTTGTAAGATTTGAAATGCCTATGACAGCAACTCGTTCTCTCAAATTTAAACTCTTCAGTTTATGTATAGCTAAATCACAAATTGTCATCTGATTTCAACAAACTCCATGGACTGGAAAAACAGCGTCTTGTAATCATGTTTCGTGGTACATGTTATTGTGACTAGAATTTACTGGATGGGATTATATCACACGTTAATTTAACTAAGCACGAGATAAAATTTTTAAAAGAAAATGTGGTGAAATAATCGTAATAATCGTATTCTAATAGTTTTGCCTGCAGGGCTCATGAATCATTGCTTTTTAATATTTTTAGAGATTGAGTTCCTAGCATTGGATTCATAAACTCTTAGGGTACAACAGGGCAAAGTATAAGACCCATTCCAAGTATTGGAAGGCCCTTTAGAAAGTTGCATCTACAGGCTTACGTGTCATCTGCACCCTTCCAACAAATTTCACGACGCCCTATGGCACAGGTAATGAGAGACGTAATGTACCAGAAAAAGGGGACTTATCAGGACACTTCTAAAGTATATATAAGGTCTCTGGTATACGCGTCACCAGGGTCCTGGATTGGTTTATTGCATCAGAGACATCGTTGCATAAATAAGTCAAGAAATATGACATGACGTCAGCTGAATTGCAGTGGGAATTGATAAACTTACTTTGCTATTGCACAGTTAATATGGGGCATGATTGTGTTTTTTCGTACATGAGAGAGAATGTAAGATTTCTAAGAACTTGGCAAAAGCAGGAACAAGGCTTTGATGTATCAACTTCCTATCTAATCGATACGAGCACATGGGAAACCCGAAACTCTAAGCGCCAGTAAATAAAGTATGGTGAGTGGGTGGGATTGAATAAATATAAAGTGGCGCGAGAGCAATCATCAAATATCGAAATAACAGACATGCTTTAAAGTACTTTGTCAAAGTGGATATTAACTACTTAAGTTGAGATGAACCGAAACCATTTGGACTTTCAGAGAACCCGTGACAACTTCCTTTGGATTATCAAGAGGCATAGGGGCTGTTTGCCTGAGGGGTTAAGTCCCATCTGTCTAATGCAAGATTCTGCTATCTTTTGGCGTTGTAAGCATTATTTTGTTGTTATTCAGCAGTAAGAGCCGCATTTACATTACTTTCATTCGCAAGATCATTCGACTGCAGACTGTAGCTTTAATCGAGATAACCGATGGTGGTTGGTTCCATGGCATTTACATATGCAACACTTACACAACAAAGGTCCCCATATCGTTTTAGCTTTGGATTTAGATCTGCAATAGATCTGCTGGGTAGCAATTATCCACCAAAATAGAGACTAGAGTCAAAAAAATAAGGAACATATGGTCAGACAACGTAAGAATGAAAATCTTAGATGATAAGCTATAAATGTAATTAGTAAAACTCAACATTTCTACAGTCAAAATATTCGCCGACTGAAATATTGAAACAAAGCAGAGTTTCAGAAAGTCTGAGGGTCAAGCATAGCTTATTAAACTCCTTGGCAGCCTCTTATACAAAGTACCAATACTTTACTACCCTTCCTGGAACAACCTGCCTTGTAAAGCACTTCCTTGTAGGAAATACCCGTAAAGCGTCCCTATTTGGTGACAGTCGTGGTTTAGCACGCTCAAATCAATCCCTTAACAGCGACATTATCGCCTAAAAACAAGCGTGGGAATACAAGAACATCAAAAGCCCAGAAAAGATAAGGGCGTGGCCACGTGGGCACTCTTGACTTCTCTAATTGATGCAAATGAGCATATGATTAGCAGTATTCCAGACGAATGAATTGTTTATTGAAAATGCTAATAATGGCAAAATATGGCACATGGTCTCTTTAAACCAAAAAACACAAAAAACATCGCTTTTGTCCTTCATAAGACCCAGCTGGAAAAGCACATGACAGCGGAGCAAAATTGGTCCTAATAATAGTTCCTCGATGTACTTTGATCGCTGGGGAGAGAGAGGAGAAGAAAATCGAGCACTACATGAGTAAACGGTTTTTGTTTGTCATACACGTGGTCGAAAATTGATACAAAAGTAAGAAGTATCCTGTACAATGGATACAAAAACATTCGCAGCCGCCTGTGAGAAACTTTCATCATTTTAGGCACGTTGCCGCTGGTGGACAGCAGACCGCACCACCTTCGCAAAAATGAGATGCGCGTTGTGCTCAAAACAGGCTTACAATCTCCCAAGTAACAATCTGTTTCTATTTGCAATGGGCCATTCGGATATCAACGCTTGAAAACAAAAACTAATTAATTTGACTCAACGGGATTCGAGAACACGTTCGAGAATTAGCGCCACTTAGGCTTCAAATGAGAAGCGCAAATCTAAGCTTAAGAGGAAAATGGCGGCAGTTAAGTGGTGCATTAGAAAAACGATAAGAATGTGGGATAACTGTAAATCCTTACCCGTATGCATTTGTCTCAGGTAAAAAAGCCTTTTCTTTCAGCAGCGTGCGGAGCAATAGAACCTACCTGGATACGTCTCCATTATTAACCCCAGATTACAATACACATTCAGACATTAGACAAAAGACGCAAAGCATTCATATATGCCCTTCATACATGCACCTTAAAATTAATCAGCAGCACTAGGATGAACTATTTTCGAACTGACGGCATCCTAAAATAACCATGTTGAACTGGCCTCGTACTGAATTACAGAAAACGCGTCGTTGGGAAGACTTTGCCCAATGCACTCAACCACCATTTTGTCATAGTCGGCCCTGAATTATCGAATAAAATTGAGTCGCTACCTGATCATGACCCTGTTTGTCACTTCAAATGTCTCACAAATGATTCAACTTTCACATCAGTTAGCGCTACTACTGTTCTAAACGTCATCAATAATCTAAAAAATGGAAAGTCAACTGGACCTGATAAGGTCTCGATAATGCTTATAAAAGACGCAGCAGACATTATGTGTAATCCATTGACCCTGATCCTCTATGGAATCTGGAACGTTCCCAGATTTTTGGAAACTGGCAAGTGAAACCCCAATCATCAAATCAAAAAATGACAGGCCTTTTCCAATCATTTCTGTTTTTGCAAGGATATTTGAAAGAATCATACACAATCAGCATAAAAACAAATAACATCCTGACACTGAGTCAATCCGCTTTTCGTAAATTGCATTCAACAATATCATCCTTTGTAAACTGTACAGATAACTGGTACGGAAACATTGACAAAAAGCAATTGAATTTGTAAGTGTTTTCGTGTATCAAAATTGTAAAAGAAATGGAACTTTCAAGTTAATGAAAAGCATGCGGCGTATGTTAAAATGCTTTGAGCTGATGCGATATAAGACGCAAAGTCTTTGCTACATCACTTGTCTCTATTACATCTAATGTGCTAAATCTCATCCCACTCCACTAAATCCTAGGGAGATTGCCTAACGCGCTGGCTTTGACTTCAGCTCTTTTAACTACCCTTTCGCTGGACTGTGTCACAGACCACAACGACAAGCGTGTGTTAGCATTGCCATTGTGGTCTGTGACGCAGGCTACCCTTTCGCATGCTAAGTTCCTCCGTCTAACCTTTTTCATCCAGAAAACTTTCTCATTCATCCGACGTTTAATAAGCACGGCCAGCGAATTACTGACATTGCTTAAGCACCATCGTTGTAATTATCAAAAGCTTATGATTAATATTCATATTATCTTTATAGCTGCCGTTGATAACATGATCAAACTGCCAACAGCAAACTTTGAAATTAGATCACACTTGTTTAGAAGGCCTTCTGAGGCCATACCCATTTCAAAAAACCGTCTACGGTCTTTATCCATCTACGGTCAGTATAAAACAAGACAAATAGCACTACTTTTATTATGATAAAACTGATTCAATTTAAACAAAAACGAATTAACATTTTAAATTAGATCTAACACTTTGATCAGATGTTAAACCATTCATGTTCCAAAATTATCGAAACCATCTTCACAAGATAGTGAGCTTAATTTTTGTCAAAAATATCCAATGAATTTTTTTCAACCAAACAGTTTTGCAACCATTTGGCAACCAATCTCAACATGTTCATTTCATGGTCTAACATGGGCACATCTACCCTATTTAGTATATCTTAATTTGACAGTAATGGTTATCAAATTTGTGAAAAATACAATTCAATGAGTTTACTACAAATTGATGTATATTTTGAATGTTTTAATGATTTACAATGTGAGATTTCTCTACAATTGTTATGAATAGCAGTCTTAATAAACCAAAGCCATTACCTGACATTTTGCTATCACTCTGTTTTTGTCAGCAACATTGCACAACTTTGAATTTAGTTCAGCATAGTTCTTGTCCTATAAACATTTTCCCGTTGGGCCGATAGCTTATTTTGCCATTCATCCATCTTTTTATCAAAACCATGCATTGTTAGACTTCCACTTCTTCTAAACTGTGGTCTGTTCTTTAGTTCTTCTTGTCTCTGTGGGAAGAAAATACAGGGGACTATGTTAATTGCTCTTTTAAATAACGGTAGGAGAACTACCAAAATTGTTGCAAAATAAAAACCAATTATAAAGTGGTGTTTTAACAACAACAATTAAAGGTCTCCATTATACATTTTTTAAAATACTGTGGTGCAAGGCAAATCTTAGGATAAGTACAGAAGCATTAAAGGTGTTGATATGGTTATGCTTGCTTGCATGTTTTCATGAAACTCCTAAGTGCTGAATCAAACTATAATGCTTATATTCACAGAGAACAGACCAGATACTGAATGATACAAACCTCATCAGAAACCACACTCAGAGTTTGATTCCTTGAAATCAGATAAAGACATCCCATGTAGACGAACAGTTTTGCAATCAGCACTAAAACCAGGTAAATTATAACCTGAAATAAACAAAAAGTTGTAAATTAAATGAAAACTACTGTATGTCATTTTGCTCTACAATGCTTGTTTTCAAGATGATGAAGCTATTCTAAACAACTTTTTCTATTGCGACAAGAAGCTGATTGAGATGCCATTCTGAGATACCAACTCAAAATATGAGCATGGACATGGCAAAGAATTAAAAATTTTACTTTGAGGATAAAAACTGGTCTGTTTGATGCTAACACCAACCTTTATCAAACGTGTATTCCTTGCTTCATATGAACACTGGCATCTCAAGCAAAATTTCTCTTCTCTTTCTACAATATGTTCACATTTGCTAAAAAAGAGGCAAGTACAAGATGTTGGAAAATTCTTAATTAAGGAAACACAAGATACATACAGATAACTATTTTTAGAAAATAAATAACAAAAGGTATTATTAGTGTAGCATGTCCTGTTTATATATTTATATATGTTTATGAAAGCAAAACTAAATCATATAAAATTTAAAGGAATTCTTTAAATTAAAACAGACAATTGTATAGCATGCAAATCCAGTGATATTAAATTACTTACGAGATCATCCTAACTTAGGTACATGGCTATAAGCAAACACATAAAAACCTGATATCATATGAAAACACATTAAATCCATACTTTTCCATTTGTAATAATTTGGTCAAATTCCCTCATTGGACATCTATCATTTGATTAATTTGCATGCTTTTCTAAGTTTTACCTTTATATCTGCATAGAAGGGGTCTCATATCTTAAGCACACTTAGCCACATAGTAAAAATGGACAGATTTAATTTCTGCTTAGAATAAAAAAATACAGTTTTCCATGCATGTGAAGATGCATAACTCCTTGTGAAAAAATAATCTACAGTCTAGTTGATACTGACCATTGATCTGCTTCAACAGTTTGAATATGTACATTCGTCTGGTTTGAGCCAATCTCTTTTGGACAAACACATTTGCATCTCACATCATCATACTGGGCCTATCATTCAAAATATCGAGAAAAGAAGATATCAAACAATTAAATTTCGTTGCAAATGCTTACATCAAAACATTTCAAATAAAATAGATGTTATTATCCTCGTTTATATGATTGTAGAGCAGTTAATTTCTCAATAACAGTTTCATTGAAATTATTAGTGAACCCCAGGCCTAGGTAAGGCCTCTTGTATGTAGAAACTACGATACATTTGCATACATTATAAATTATCTTACATTGACTACTGTTGCCAAGACAGCAAATAACAGTATTATGATGCAGTTTTTCTTTCTAATGCAAGTCATTTCGCAATCCCAATATGCTTCCTCAACTTTTCATTCCTCCCACAGCTTTCGACATCTTGGCTTTTTTGGTATAATTTCTAGCTTCGCCATCAAGTCGAGGCTAGCACCCTGTTCTAAACAAAATGGCGTACAGTAGGAACCTTGTGCGAAATCCAAGGCTCCAGGCCAGAATATTTCTTCCAAACTGGTTTGTAAAAATAGTTAGGCCAGGCAAAGAGTTGCCGGAAAACCAAGTCCAGATGCAGGTTTCTATGGAGTAAGTAACTTAGCATTTGATCAGTGCAAACTTCTCTTTTGAAATCTTAAAAGCATACGTCCCTACCTATACCTTTTACCCCCACTTTTAATTGTACCCAACCACCTCACTCTAAGTAAGCTTTATTTTGTACATTTTTTGCAGCATGAACAGGATTGACGTAAAGAATTATCTGGAAAAAATATACAACATTAAAGTACATAGAGTTAATACAAGAATTCAACAAGGTAAGAAGAACTTTTATTAGATCCAAAGAGCAAGGTTGTTAAGCCTGTAAGGGCCATTTTAAAATATAGGCATGCTTGAGGTGGGTTTAGTTCCAAAAATTCGACTGCTTTTTGCCATGCATTTGGTATTTCACCAGCAGCAATTCAGACATACTTCATTGTGAATTAATCCTAAATATGATCCTTTAATATGATAGCAAGCAACACACCTCAAGTCTCTTAATAGCTTAGATGCATTAGAGAAATTCATTGACATTAGCATCGCAATTCAGACTGCGTAGCTGAGTATTTTGCAAGATCAAAATTTCCCCTCTTTTTAACAGGAAAAAGAGGAACAATAATGAAAATCGATGGCTCTTTAGTGAAGAAAAAATACCCAGATTATAAAATAGCATATGTTACTCTGGTGAGTATGGCAATGTTTGTCTCAAGCTTTTGTTCTCAATTTAATTACTTGGAACATCACTGTCAAAACAAAAGTTGATATTGACAAATGCAGACTAACATAAGTTAGAGATAAAATCAAATTTATTTCTTCCAGGCTGAGGGAACATTTCGATATCCAGATTTATTTGATCAAAGTGATGTTGATAATTTAAGAGAGTTAGATGAAGCACCACAAGATGCAGTTCCTCCAGAGAGAGAAATTACAGAAGACATTAAAAATTGGCTTCAGGTGTGAAAATAACAATATGAAAATAGGATTGATAATTTTCCTGTAAATATTTTGGATGAGATGAGAATGGATTATCATGTGATCACTGTGTCAGATGACTTAATTGTCTCAAAATTTTAAATCAATTGTCTAGTCACATAAAAACATAAATTTTTCAGTGCCTCCTAGTGGTGATGCAACATTGTATTTGGTCCAAAGTTGGCTTCAAGATGATCTATGCAATGAGAGCTCAAACCATCTTTTTCAAAGCCATTCAGTTACATTTTTAGCCAGAGATAAAAAACAGACAAAATGTAGACAAAATGAAAATCTGAAAATCATCATCTTTAAAAACAGCACTAACCAATAACTAAATTGTTTTAGGAATTTCTAATGAAACATTATGTTAGGTTAATATATTTATTTATAGGTCCATTAGCGTCCGAAAGCAAGTGAATTGTCAATTTACAGTGCACTAAATAATGAAAAGATTATTACAAAAACAAATTGTTTTAAGTTCAATACATAGTTAATAAAAACTTCACTACATACTAGTTTCACCTAGGCATCCTTAAATCACTTTAAACAGCATTGCTTAGTTCAGTTTATGCGAGTGTTCCATTGCAGACCTTTTTGAATTGGGCACATGAAGATAAGTTGGATGTAATGTGAATACTCAACTGTGGCTTTGTGTATTGGGATTGTTTAGATGTCAAGTTGGAGGCATTACATTTGCTATGTTGTTTGTCCTATGACAGATCCACTGTCTACATACTGGAGTATTAACCAGAGTGCCTCATGGGGACCCTTAATCAAATGGCCTGTGAATGAAATCCCTGACAATAAGCCTTTACAGAAAACAACATATAACAAGGTAGCTTTAATGTATCTAGCAGAATAACATCTCAAATATGGATTTATTAATGGATGCAGATTTATTAGATTAGACTGCCACATAGTGACCAGTAAAAAGATCTGGTAGAACACTGGCAATCTTTGTAGCCACCATCTAGCCATTTTATAGCTATTATATATTTTTGGTAAGGTGGTAGGTTTTGATGGAGGTCTATATAAATGAAACCAAATTGTCGCAGTTATGATGATCAAAAACTACGCTAATGGAAGATACAAATACACATATAAATCATAATTTCACAATATGGTGCTACATTTACCTAAAATAGGGTTATTATAAGTTTTGTATGAAAACAACATTGGCCATCAATTACTGTCAGGGACTGCTCTTCCAAACTATTGATGTTGGCAAAGCGCAGGGCAATGGCATAAAATACTTAACAGAGTAAGCCTTTTAACAGCTGCCCAGCAGTGTACCTCATCGCCTTTTTGGTCGAAAATGGTCTTAAATTCTTCCAGGCAGAGGTTTTTACCAAAGCAATTTGGTTACGAATATATGAATGATGATTATAAATAATCAAAACAAAGCCCAATACAAATGAATGCTGGAAGAAACTTTACCCCCATTCAAAAATTCTGTCATGCAAGGAAAACACTACTCTTTTTTCCAAATCAACTGTTTGTATGACCTGCAATCTGCCTTGTATATTAGCTTCATACTGGTTCAAAATTTCACTTGTTTTCTAGCAAGGGTACAAAATGATTAAAATCTGTAAGGATATTCTGTAAATATTGTTACATAATTACACATTTCTTCTTCTTCTTTGTTTTCACTGGAGCATCTGGAATTTCATTATACCTTCTAATTGCTCGAACAAGATCATGGAATGCTGTGTCGACATTAATTCTTTGTTTTGCACTAGATTCTAAGTATGGTATTTTGAGCACCAGTGCAAGATCCTTTACTTCCGATGGAGCAACCTAATAAAAATTAACCGTCTTATTAAACAATCTTTTTGATATTCTTATACCAATATATTTTTAACAATTTGGTGATAAAAATTGGCCCTAAAACTTACTTACTACCAATATTAAGAAGTCATTTCTGATACCAGGCAATGAGACGATGAAGTGTGATGTGCATTACATCACTATATGCAAAGGAACCTATGACACATGATAGCAATAACAGAGCAGGCAGGAAATGCGTATCAAAGGATATATATATTTGAGTAGCTGACGTATGTTACAAATTCCAGATAGAGGGAAATGACACAATTACTTAGAAATATGAAACCCAGGAATTTGATCATGGTTTTGAAGATGTATATCTTATTTCTAACCAAAGACTGAACCTTGATTAGCAAACAAAGTAATGCGAGATACCACAGTTGCGGAAGACAAATAGATGGAGTCGGACATAAAATTTCCAAATGAAAGAAGTTACTTACGGTCCTTTCGTGATCTAAGTCTGATTTATTGCCGACAAGAATCATGGGAAATTCATCTCTGCAAGGAGAAAGTGTTGATACAAATACATAATGGTTTCATTTCATCTGACATAATCATTTAACTATGTAAATAATTAATTCAATTCCTGAAACTGTTCGTATACCATGATACCAGGAACCAAATCTCTCTAAATAAGCAGGGTTACAAAATATAAAGTATATAAATATATATGATGCAAACTTACTTGTCTTTGACACGCAAAATTTGTCGATGGAATTTTGGTATTTCATCAAAACTGAAATGAAAAAGTTTTAATGAAAACTTCTATGTTTTACAATGTCAATGGTCAATGCTGACAAGCTCTGAGGGTCATGTGACATTTGCAATCAGTTCTCAAGCCCCACTCAACCCCAGTTTGCTGAGTATGGTTGATCTTGACAAGATCTTGGGTGTGCCAACATTCCCCCACCTCAGGTGCGAGTGCGCTACAACAAACCAAAAATCGTAAGGTGCACCGCTACACTATGGGTACCACTGCAAAAACATAAAAACTTCAAATCCTGAGGGGTGCCTTGATATCTGAGGCACTTAAGTATTATATTGGGTGCGCTAATGCCAAATTCTGCATCCTGGACTCAACCAGTGCTACCAAATGATCAATGGTAACAATCTACAGATCACAAGGGGGTTAATCCATGGCATTTGTGGGAATTCTCTTCTTATTAAAACTGATAAAATTAAGAAAAATTACCTTGATCTATCTGTAACTGAGAAAACAAGTAGAAAGCCTTCCCCTGTTCTCATGTACTGCTCTCGCATAGCACTGAACTCCTAGTACATGACATAAAAAAAACTTATGGCAAAACTACAAAAAAAGATGGGCTACAAATACATGATACCACAAAAGGGTAAAATTGCAAAACAGAAAGTTATTTCAGCAATTCATATATGGTAGAAAAATTGGTAATCAAGGATTGAAATTAAAAAAAAAAATGGAAGAGTGCATACCTCCTGCCCTGCTGTATCCAAAACTGGAAAATAATACAAAGGTGCTTAGATTTAGATATAACATTGCAAAATTTTTAGAACACAGTATAAATTACATTGTAAACAGGAATATCCATCAAATAATATATTCAAGCTTCTGTAATTTCGGGAGCCTTAATCATTTCATTGGCATCTGAAATGATTTTGAGCCTAAATCATTATGACCACTAATATTCAAAACTTTTGTAGCAACAGTTGTGAACCAATTTGATTTGAAAGTTCAATCATATTTACAAAACAATTCCAAAAAACAGAATAAAAACAAAATAACGAGTAAACTTGGTCATATTTTAATGATAATGCGTTTATTTGCGCCTTTCAAACCATGGAATGGATTGCCAATGGCAAGAAATTAAACCAGTGAAGCATTTAGGCCCAATCGATCGTGATTGATACGCCCAACTTTTTCCAAGCACAGGAAATTGAACAAGCTTGGCAAGTTTTGATTTCAGCCCTTGCTTATTTAGCTTTTTGATTAAAAACACTTGTCAAAGCTTCCAAAGTGCTAAAGGGGTAAGAAACAAGGGCGAATGCCTTCCGTCAGTGTCTCTGAGAAGCTCCACCCTGTATACGGAACTTGATCAAAATTAAGCGCAAAAAGGGATGCCATTCAAACACTTACTATCCAGGTGGGCTACTCTGTCGTCTATAACGCACTGTTTACGATACGAATCTTCGATGGTTGGATCATAGTCCGATACGAAATGTGATTGAATAAACTGAATAGTCAAAGCACTCTTTCCAACACCTCCACCTCCGACAACGACGAGTTTATACTGACGATCGTGATCTCCGGCCATTTTCTCCTTTAGGCCCTAGCCCAGTTGTGCCACTCCTTTCTCTTTGATTCGCGACTACTATTGTGCTCCTTAAAACCCAAACTCTAACATGTAAAGAAATTGTCACTCTCTTCAATAATTATCAATTTTGTTTAATTTTGTTAAATTTGCAAATGTTAAAAATTGGTCCCAATCAATTTCGAGCATCCAATTTGTACCGTTGACAAGGCCGCACCCGCAACACCAAATGCGACTGGGTTCCAGTCTTCTTCCTGAATTTATAACCGCGAAGGAGCGATGCTAAAAATAGCAACAATCAAATGCAGCTGAATTGTCAAACCCCAGTAAAAATAGCTCCTTGCTATAAATTGTTATACAAGATAGTAAAAATAGGAATATGATCATTATATCAAGTATATATGCCAACATATTTTGCTCGTAATGCGTCACGAAAGATGCTCATTATTTCAAAAACCATCAGCAAATCTTGACGAATTGGAATATTGAAAGGGTATTATTGAGTGAAGTCATTCTGTCTCCACCGACTGAACGCATACTTGGTGAGGACTGTAAATAAAATAATGAGGTGGTTTTTGGAACGGCACAGTAGCGGTGGAGCCAGGGTTTTTTAACAATTTTTGCTGTTGTTATTGCTCAAAATTGTTGCTAGTCTAACAATAGGATTGTTTTCTCTTCTTTTTTAAAATAGGGGAGCGATGGCCCCCATGGCTACGCCCTTGAATCAAGGAATTGATCATTGGAAAGGTTACGGAAGAATGAATAGTAAGCGAGAAATGAAAAGTTCTTAAAAACGTAACAGAGTACATTAAAACGTACTTAAACTGTCAAAGTAAACAGTAAATGCGAAACAAACATTGTGAAAGAATCCAGCACGGCAACCAAGTGTTAGAGCTTGCTGGAGATTGTAAAAAACTCTTAGATAAAGATTGAAGAAATGCAAAAAAACAACTTGAATTAACAGACTAAGAATGTTCGATAAATTCAGCTGCTGTTTTGCAATGCAGATATGAACAGCGGAACACAATAATCTTTTTTGGGGAATGAAGTTATACATTGACATCATCTAATTGAAATATTTTGACAATACTACGAAAAACACGCCATATGAATGGTAATCTGTGTAATTTGGGGCGGTTGGGGCGGTTTGTGTGAAACACCTGAACGAGGTTAATGTTTTTAAAATGTGAGGCTCTTACATAATGGTAGCAGCCTGCAAGTCAAAGTGACCAAAGCAAAGGCTGGTGTTTGCATTTTGAGGTAAAGAAGTCGTTGCTAGAGTGAGGAAAGCTAACATGGTATGTATTGTTTTGTATAAAATAAATGGAGACTCATGTTCTAGTTAGAAGGCCCATGATTTTGTTTTGTTTGCAGCCATCATCCAATTGTTTTTAGTTATATGCTACACCCTAGAGTGGATTTCATTTGTTGGAATAGGCCTGCTTTCTTAGTTTGATCACTTTACCTGCATTTGAAAACATGGCCAGGGGGCTAATGGGTGATTGCTTTAAAGCATGTATGCTGGATGGTGCATGAGATTCCCTTTTTCCATAGACTTGAATGCTATTTTGAAAAATTAGTCTTGCTGACATGGTATTTTGATGCTCTTATACCTAGATTTATGTTTTCAAGGGAGCACTTCTGAATCAGCAATGCAACATGAAGATTATACCCAAGCTAAATTCTTGTACTTGGCAACATCTATAATCTAAATACCACATCTACAATTTGCTAAATCTGATTTATAATGTTTTGTTTTCCCTCTGCCTTTAATTCATGCTTATATTTTTTGTTTGCCTTGTACAAAAGTGTTATTTAATTGAAATTGAAATTGAAATTTTGTTTAAAAAGACATTTTTCAAACATTAAGATCAGAAATAACTATTTTGTCCTCTATATATATTTCCATTTTCATCATCCTAAGGTTTTAACTGGAAGATCAGCATTTTTGAATCCAGTAAAGAAATCACATATTTATACAGCCAAAGCACTTGGCGGACTCATGTGGTTCTGGGTCTTTTGGAGGTTGAAACATGATTGGCCACAGTTTGTGGTATGTCATATTAATTACTTCACATAAAAAGTTATTGTCACAAATGGTTTGGAAAGATTTACCTCAATACCATGTCCTTAGAAATGTGCTTAGGAGTTCCACTGAGAAGGGACAGCATAATCACCTGCTATGAAAATCAATGCACCTGACTGATTCAGGACTTTGTTTTAATGAAATATGGATTGATTGAATGATTTATTGATTGAATGATTCATTTAATGATTCATTTATGATTTAATGATTGATATAATGATTCATTGATTGATTGATTTAATGATTCATTGATGATTTAATGATTGATTTAATGATTCATTGACTGATTAAAAATTGAATGATTGATTGATTTAACAATTGATTGATTGATTGATTGATTTAACGATTGGTTGATTCATTGATGGATTTAACGATCGAGTGATTGATTAATTGTTTGATTGATTTAATAATTGCTTGATTGCTTGATTGATTGATTGATAGCTGTTTTGGTAGCCAAATACGTTATAGTCAGCAGTCCCAACTTCTAGGGTTTTGATGATAGAGCAAACCTAACCAGTCACTTGAAAGTGTTGTAAAACTATTCTGATACACCAGTAATCATGATCATAATACATTCAGTTCTCAGGAATCACAGCTTAAGTATAAAATTGAGGCTTAAGGCAACCAAAAAAAGAGATAGCTTTCTTTTATCTGACTTGATCATTAATAATAAATTGACTTTAAACTGTCTTAAAACTTAAGACTTAAACATGACTTACACAAAATTGTTAGGCTTAAACAGTGACCATTTCCAAATTGTTGTTTGACAGGGTTGCCTTTTCTAGCAACAGTCCTGTTTAAAAAAAGTCCTGTTTGATGCCACTTTTTTGCCTACTAGACCATCACAAATCAAGCAATTTTTTTATATAATTTAAGTCATGCACGTTTAGTTCTTACCCCTCACTTTATGTTGAAGGAAAGCTTCTTTTTCCCTTTCAGGTTTTGTTTTTCTCCTTTGTTATAGACAGTTTTGAAAACAGGCATCTCTCTTATATAAAACTTTTCCCAATTTGAATTAAATAGAATAAGATCTCTGCTTTGGACTTTGCTTTTGGTTACACTTTCTTCAACAATCGTGTACGCAGGTATTCCTTGGTCCGGGTTTCAGGCATCATATCAGGCTACTTGTGTTGGTGGTTACTTATATGGTCCTTTTTTTATAAATGTAAATGTTTCTATTCCGCTTTTTGCATGCACAATGAAAAGAACTTCATATCAAGTGCGATTAGACAAGACTCAAGATACCACAATTCTCAAACAAATTAAATAGACTAGATAAAATAAAAGACCTTACCATGGTAAAAACAGCTCGGCACACGACCAATTGAATTGTTGAGTGGAGGTTTATAGATTTGTCTATGAACTGAATGGAAGTTGCTCAGTTGGAAAGCCACATGTGTACACAACCTAGACTTATCAGATAACATAAAATATGCAAGTTGTTTATTCCCAATAACAAGATTAACAAGACGAAGTTCACAATTTCCTCCCATTAAACAACTGCTTAAGCGAATATATCATAGCCACTTACAAACGTCAAACACGTAATTCACCAAAAACATCGACCATCATAAAGTTTGACACGTCAATTCTTATGAAAGTTCGAGATGCTTCCAAAATAACTTAGAATGAATTACTTCGGAAATCCTTACAAAATAAATCATTCAAAAACCAAGACAGAATAAGAAAGAACTTAACAGAATGTTTGAAGTTTAATTAAAAATTGACAGCTTCAATCATATAATGGTTTATTGTTTAGTATTTTCTAATATTTATAGAACATTTCCATTACAGTATTGAGCCATAAGAATCGATCAAGAATATCAGGACTGATTAAAAACCTTAAATCTTTGGTAGATGGGTATTGCGCATTTGCACTTCGAGCGGCTCTGAATTTCACTCCACGATACTTTTTGAAACTGTTCAGATTTGCCAGTTTTCAATTTCGTTTCCTCATTTCTAATGGTTCGTAATCAACCATACAACATTGTTGGTAATATCATGTTTTGTACTCAGTTTTGCTTCCTCACATTTGGATTGCTCATTTTTCGTTGCGGTGGTCGAACTCTAAAGAACTGAGCTATTCAACGCGTTTCTTCTCAACAAACCCGATTATCATTTTCATTAACATGTATATTATTATTATTATTAGATGATATAAATATGATACAAAGATTTGCAAATGTTTTGTTTTATGCAGGGTCACCATGAAGAAGTTTTTGCCGGGATTGAAGAGCGAAAACGGAAGATTCTAGCAAAACAAAAAGCAATCGAACAATGAGAAATTAAACGCAATTGTGTGTAAAAAGAGCTTGAATAACTTCCCTTTTCATTGTAGTAAAGACATGCCTATTTGTGTGTTAATGCAGTTTTATCAATTGCTATTCATATTCATGGTTTCCTTTTATCGTCTTTTTATGGTTTCTTCTCTGCTTAAACTTGCCACGTCTTTAATTCCAATAAGACATTCTACCGTTCTCATGAAACACATTATCCCATGGCATTTTTTCAAAAAACAAATAGTGCCTCAAATCCACCAAACCCGTCAATTTTTCTGGCAGAAGGCAAGCCCCGTTGCAAAATTTCAGTTCTTCGAAAACAGTAATTTTTGGCCAAAATATGATGGGCTTGCATTTTTGTCCAAAGTAGACATGAAATAATAATGGGATTTTCCGTGCAAAATATCTGCTTTTTCCAAAATGGACAATTCCAAAATATGCATTTAGAGAGTTTCGTGGGCGATGAATTTATCGAAGAACATTGTATTAAACTAATGCATAACTACAATTAGAAGTCACTTAGTAAAAGAAAGAAATATCCGGTTAAAATAAATGTGATTTCAAAACTGCACTTCTATAATATTACTGCAAAATTGAATATGAAAGAGTGATAACAGGCAACAATTCAAGGTTGGCGCACTTTCCATTTATACAGAACACACAAAGCAGTTCTTTGCTAAATTCAAATTACTTTTTCTCACTATAACTCAATTAATTGTTATTATATTGCCTTTGCAGTTGCAAGCAGCTTGATGTCCTTTATACACTGAGCCAAAGAATCTTTCTCCTTAAACAATAGATTTGAATTTAAATACATATTAGTTTCACAGGCACATACGACTAATTATTATACGAGGTCGTTTCTCAGGCACTAATTTCTCAATAAATTGTCATAAACGCTTTTCTTTGAAGGCCCGACAGTTTTAATCTTGAGCATCTCTGTTTCCACATTAAATCTTCTCATATCAAGCCAACATCTTCTGTTGCTTTTTTCGCCTACTTCTTGTTTTCTGCAGGCATGTTATGATTTTAAATAGTAAAGGTTTAGTTTAATGACTTTTGGCTAACACACATGTTACCTAGAGTTGTAATTAGGGAAGAGAAAATCAGACCATACCAGACATTCAAACAGCAGCCCGTTTGCAGCAATGGCTAGGTATTGTGCTGAACTTTAAATCTTTAAAAGCAGTAAAATAAAGTGACCTACCTGTTGTGGTGTGATACTTTTAACTACTGAGCTTTCTAACCAATTAACAATGTGTTCCTGCTCCAAGTCTTTTTTCAATTGTTGCAATTCCACTTGATAGTCCTAAAGAAACGATCAATTGGCTGATCAAAGCTCTTCGAGGTGATAAAAGATTCACCAGTGACACAAGCAGTTGACAAAGAATTAGAGCAATGATTTAGAACCTTGAAATTGATTTTTAAGAAATGGGGAAGTCTCAGACCGGATGCATCATCGCCCGAGGCATCATATCGGTAAATCGAACATCATATCGGTAAATCGAACATCATATCGGTAAATCGAACATCATATCGGTAAATCGAACATCATATCGGTAAGTCGAAAGGGAAACGGAATGGAGCAAAACGTTCTTGGACCAAACCACCAGCAAACGATCAGTCCTGTACTAAACTAACTATTGGACAGTTACAAAAAAAATAATCTAGGGACATTAAAAATGGTCCCAATCATTAGAAATACTTAATCATGTCAAGCCTCCTACATGTTTCGCCCACATGACCTAACTCCCTTGATAAATCGTATTGTAAAAATCTGCTAATATCGTTAACTGCTAATCAAATCATGATTTCCAGTTTTAATTCTTATCATTTTAGAAAAAACCGCTAACGATAATCAAATGAAACTGATGGCTTGGTTTAAATCTCCATTTAAAATGGCATTTTATTTCTGTTCCTCGTAGTTTGGCACAGAATCATAACCCTAAGTAAAATGTGAGAAAGAAGAGTTAAGCCTGCTATAAATGACGGATCACTTGTGAATTCTACTTTCAAGTTTTCTCGCAGTAAAATGGTATTAAAATCAAACTCTAATATTTCGGTGTACATCTATATGGCAACATCACATGAGACTGATGCAACAAACACTAAAATAAATTTGAGAATTAAAATCTATTAAGTTAAAAACTTACCAGACGCTTTTTCACTGCTTCATATACTTGATTCACATTTGCCCTGTACTCTATTTCCATTTTCATAGCGTTATTTTCCTTCGCAAAAATCAGATTAAAATCATTTAAAGGAAACATCAAAAATCGCTTTGAAGAAACACTTAACCCATCCTAATTTTCAATTATTTTGTGAGCAAGAATGTTTTCACTTTGAAGGTAAGCGAACTTTCAAATTTTCTAGCGAATTTTTTTGGACCCTGCTAAGTTAGGATCTAGGGGTTTCGTTAGTATTTCCTGGTTTGAAAAAGTACTGTTAGTACCATGGGTAGCGTTACAAGGCACCGAATGTGCTATGCAAGTATAACACAAAATGAAGAATAAGGATGCAGCCCTTTTGTGGAAGCAGAATTTAAATTTCACGTGGGGAGGCAAGACACGTTAATCAATGCATTTAAGACTGTTTGGGAAATGACCAAATGCATTGTTGTATGTATTTAAGTATTCGTTTCGGCACATATGAAGCAACTGTGCACTTAATTTAAAGTGGCTTTACTTAGACATGTTTGTATTAAACCTTCTTGTTCGAAACTTGACATTACATCGAGATTCATAACGCATTAAAAATAATAATTAAATACTGCATTCAAATCATATTGCAATATTTCAATCTTAAATGCAGTATTTATGGATGTTTTCTCTCTGTAATTTAAATCCTGATTAATGCGAGCTTTAACTAAATAAGCAAACAATGCCATATTAGAAATGAAGAAGCGTGACCCACAATATTGCATAGTCCTTACTAAGTCTCTTGAACGGGGAACATTACGTGTTATTAAACTTGGCTAAAATAAGCTTTTTAGGGTAGCGGTATAAAATGCTGTATTAACGAATCCCCATGAAGGTGACATTAAAACACAAGGGTTACGAAGGCGACGGGCTCCTCTGGCACCAGGTGCAAAAAGGTAACATGAGACACATATTTTGGTTGTTACAATTGCGTCTGATATCAAGAGGTAAACCTAGCGCCTTTCAACATTCTATAAATCAGTATTAATTAAACAGGCAACAGGTTGCTGAGAGTTAACAAAAATCCTGGCATACGTCCATCATAAGACCAACACATTCTAACTCTTCTTTTTTAAGACAAGCGCAAAAATTGTTTCCTTTTTCAGATCAGTGAGTAGCAGAGCCTCATTGGCCGGTTATATAGCCCCTTGCACCGCTTTTTAATAAATCTGCTTTACGAATTCCGTATTTCAGGGTTGTATTTCGTCTATTATAAGAAATCAAACAAGCGCCATTGGCTTCTTTTTGTATCGCTAACCTCCTACCCCATTCACGTTCAACGACTCGAGAATGTTCAAAATATAGCTCCTTTCTTAATCTATAATCATTTTACAAAAGAAATAGACCTTTCATTAAAATGTTCTGAGAAATCCAATATTTTGGAAACATTGCTACTAATGCTGCCCTAAATTGGCATTCTTTTTGCAAAAAGCAAATAATTTGGTCCAAGAAACAAGATTAAAGGATTTTGTTGATTGTCGAGACCCTGTAATTGATTCTTTTCAAAATGATGAGGGGCTCCTCAAAATATTCTAAAGCTGCCGACAAGCAAGTTTACAATGGAGTTTGGCAGTCTGTAATTCCCGTTTGAATACAGAAAATACCTTTTTTGTTTAGAAATGGAGATCTGACCCCCATCAATTGTTTGATATCTACAAGATTTTCGCGTGTATATCAGATCAAACACGTCTTACTTAATAATGATTTAGGCACAGGACTGTGCATCAGAGCTTGTGAAACCACACCATTGAAATGCGTATTTACCTCTAATAAGTCATTGTGCTCGCGGAGAATTAACTCTGAATTCATTAATATTGATTACCAGTCAAAAAGACCCGCTTTAGGATGGAAATAAGTGGATGGAAATGATATTTGCAGTTTACATTGACATGTTTTCATCACATATATAATTAAGGGTATGATCAGATAAACGATTAGTGCTTCAAATGTAACAATAGTTTGAAATGACAATTGGAAAGGTATTCTTGTGAGCAGGGGCTTTTGAATAATATTCACGAGATAGTGCTAAACCAAATGAAAAAGAGAAAGCAACTAGAAAGAATTTGATGAGTCTTATCGTCAGTGCCTGAGTTAATAAACATTACAAAACATTCCCCATCAAATTTGCTTCAGGATCAGGCTTTTAATTCAAAAATGTGAAACAAATGATATTGTCTCCTTATCAATTGGTGTCATTTCGGTGTGTCTATTGCATGACATGTGTCATCGAGTAAAGTTGATAAAGAACAATCGTAATTATACCAAAGATTTAATAACCTAACTTGACCATGAAAATGCTTGCTTAAAGATATTAGAAATAGTTATTAAATGGTTAAATACTTAATTAGTTTCATGGTACAAGGCTAGCTTTCATGAGGGTGGTTGTAGGTCTAGACTGAAGCAGAAGGATATGAAAGATTCTTAAATGTTGCGAATTGCTTTTGCCATTATCATTCAGCATACAATTGAGATGAGAATCACAGATAGCAGACAGTGATAATTTTGGTCTAGCTATTTTAACAAAAAGAACTAACAAAAAGAATGTACTTTTATCACTTTGCCTACATTATCCTTTTCAAAAAAAGTTAGACATGTTTTTTATTTTGAAATCACCTATCCAGGACAGTGAAGCATAGGTTGTAATTGGAACAACAAATTGTTTTGAAGTGTGAAAGATTCTTTCCTTTTAAGAAACTTTTTCTTAAAAGAAAATTATCTGAGCTTTAGATTCTATTGTGCTTAGCACAGAGTTCTAACAAACCGTAACACATGTAAGACATGCAAAGTGCAGATAACTTGTAAAAAATACATTTAGAGGTACCTTGAGAATGTCATAAATCTGGTCCCTGCAAGCATACACTCCTTCAACTGCTTTTTCATCAGCAATAGCTTCTTCCAAAGCTTGCATTTTTGCCTGTCTGCCTGCATTCATTGTATCAAGAATATTCTGCACAAAACAAATTGAGGAAACGCATACAATGAGAAGCTTACAAACTAGAGTTTATGTTATGGAAAAGAGATTAAACTTTTAGAGAAAAAGAAGAACATTTCCACTTAACCTCTGCAGGAATTTCAAGTGAGACTTGTCTTGAGACATGCCAATACCTTCAAGCTTCACTTTTTTCACATTTTTAAAATGCTACTCTGGAAGGTTTGATTACCATATAAAGAGAAATAATTTTAAAATAATGTTACCTACCTGTGAGTAATCATCCAAACTTTCACCAACTTGCTTGCCAAATTTCTTCACCAAATAGAGAATTGTTCCACCCATAACAAGAGCCAAAACAGTCTAATACAATAAACAAAATTCTTTATTAATCAGATATTAAATGAAAGCATGCAGGGGTGCAGAGGGTTGCTTTTGAGTTCCACACAAGAGTCTTTTAAGAAAATTACGTAGAGAGTTCGGGGAAAAGGAACTTTATTTTAGGGAACCCCTTTATGTCCTTTGTTATTAATTTTTATTTATGTTTATTGTTGTAAATGATAAAATGTTCAATTTCTAAATGCAGAAGTTCAGAACAAAGCGATGCTTTTCAGTTACGTTAAAGTTACCAAAAATATATAAATGAAAAAGACTTGCCTCCTCATGTATTATCAGAATTTCTTTTGACAATAAAGTCGCAGTCAAACCAATGCCAAATACAGTTGGGGCTATAAGTTGCAAAGAAAAAATAAAATTGACATTATTAAAATTCTAAATGTGTGATATGTGGCAAAAGATGGAAAAAACTTTTTAACATCATTTTTAGAATTTCAACAAGAATTGAAGACTTTAAAATGAGTATAGTAAGTTAGCATCTTGTCAGTATTTATACTACCTTAGAAAACTGATGCAAGTGAAAAATGATACAATTATCAGTCTATTTCGTGAACAAAATTGTAAGTGTGCGGCAAATCACACACGTAAGTAAATTTGCGCGTGCGATCGCACTTGTAGGAAAATCTGAAGTGCCAACCGGATAAAATTGGTGAAAGAGCGAGAAAGATAAAATCCACTCGAATTTGTGCAAGAGCAAAACTCAGTTCAATCAATACATAAAGGATTACAGTTCCTCGTCAGAAATACTTGAGCTATTGTCAGAATCAGATTCTTTTTTGCAACTTCTTTGGGGGCTTATTCGAGGATAAATGGTACTGCTTTTGCCAGTGCTTAGGCAGCTTTCATTGATCACAGATTTTATTCTTGTTAATTTCCTCTTTGATGCCTAATAAATGGCTCCCATTTAAAATTTCCTGATTCTTTCTAGCCCCTGCGCTCATTGACTTCCTCAAATATCAAATTTTGGTCAAAAAAGTGGTCAAAAATAGCTTTAAAAAAGTCAAATTTTATCAATTAAATCATTTTGCTTGCCATCACCCTGTTAAACGCCTCTCTTACTCTTACTCTTGCTTCAGTGCCATTTGTCTAAATTAAAAATGACGTGTCATGAAAATTATTTGTTACCTGCTAATCCAGCTTTGTCTTTGTACATTTCCCATACTGATTTGGATTCTGAAGTGCTGACTGCAGTTTCTAAAATGGAGAAAAGTACTGACTTAACATCAAAATATGATTAATGTTGATGAGAATATTTCTATTTACATCATCAACCAAAACCCTTTGAATTGAGTGCTCAAACCAAATTTTACAGGCAATAACCTCAACTGATAATTTGATAAAAAAAGACCTACATACCTGGGACTTTTGATGAATTACTTGTTGAGACAAGCCTTGGAAGGACCCTGGAAAAACATTAAATCAAATATCGATACAAATGATATAGATATAGATATACAAACTATAAAATTATTCACAATAAAAAACATGAAGAAACCAGTGACTAGCAGCGTCTATTAATTTCCAATGTGATAACTGCATAATGCTATAATAATATAAGAAATCTCATTTTCTATGACAACCAGAACATGATGCAGCCTCTTTTTTGCATCATACTACCTAAACAAAGCCCAGTTTGCCAAGATAAAATTCTGTAATCTATGCTTGACAGTAGTTAATCAAATAGCTTTAATTAATTGCTTTGTAGAGTTTCTCCAAAAGTTTGCAGTCTATCGAGTGACATTAAGACAGACTATATACTTTAGTTAAGCAGGCCCACATCAGCAGATGCTGACTTTTACTGTCCTGCATTATCAAAAAATTATGTATGCATCTATTATCAAGAATATTACCTTGCAGCATTAAGGGTGCTCTTCCCTGCAAAATAGAGAAAACAGGTTTGCAAATACAAGCAATTCAAATTATAATACAGAGGCGTTATGGGCAAATAAAAAAAAGGAAAATAATCAAAGGCTATATCTCATTATAGCTGCAAGTATAAGATCTACAAGCAGCAGGCAAGACCTCAGGAAATATGGCTTTAGCCGATGATGGGTTACTGATGCATTGAATAATCTGATGCATAAAGCTGTAATGGTAGAAACTGTCAATATATTTAAATCACACATTGAACAACTAATAAGAAACAGAGGGGGGCTAACTATAGGTCCAAACAGTCTTCATGTCCTTGGTAAGAGCCAGCGACTGGATAGCCGATGAGGGAACACCTTTCCTTTACTGTGTTAGGTGAATGGACATGTGCAAATAAACTTGAAAATTATATGTGATTGAAAATATACTCGCATCTCTACCAATATCAATCTAACTTCAGCCATTAATTTTTTTCAGTAAATATTAGACTAACCTGATCTTGAAGCAGCAGCTAGCCTGGACAACATATTGAAGTAAAGTTCGAGTAATGTTCGACCTCTGTCCCAAAATGGCCTAGTCAAGCGAGGGAAGAGGATCAAGCCGGCGGTGCATTATGGGACGCTATGATGAACAACAGCAGCAACAATAACAACAATGATGAGAGGAGCGAGAATAGTGACTTGCAGGAGCACATTCAGCCAAAACATGAGAGGTTTTAAAAACTAATTTTTAACTCTAACTTCTGCAAAATAATTAGGAACATAGCAACACTTATTCTATTACATGGCCACTGGAAAATGCAACGGGGTCACTACTTTTTAGAAACATCAAAGAAAAGGGTCGGCACATTTACTATGCAAGTAATAATACGGGGCAATAACTTTTTATAAACTCAACATGAATTATGAAACAAATTCATCAGCGCAAAACTGCAAATCATAACTGGTGCATACTCAGAACTGAAGTAGAAAAAATGGATACCACAAAAGTAGGGGGGACTTTAACTTTAAGATTTTGGCCTATTGAATTTATAAATTCCCCCTGAATATTGTGCTTTTAATCTGACACCTTAGTGCAGGAACCGAAACTAAAATGGCTAAAAATAGTATCTGGAATTTGAATCGTAAACCAGAGAAATTGAAGTCGACATAGAAAGGCGCCAGCAAAACCAAAGCGAGAATTCTTAGAGCTCATTCGGAAAAATACAGTAGCAGCGAAAGATTTTATGCAAAAAGAAAAAATTACAGTCAACTTTTGATGCAAATTGAAGGCCTTAATTGTTTAACAAATTTCAGATAAGTGTTTTGAAATTACTGTTTGACGATGTAAACAGCTCTTAATATAGTTTGTAAAATCAATTGAGGTTTGCGTTATAGTTGATGAGTATTATCTAGTGTAATCAAGATATAAACAGTGTTCTTTAGAATGACATCAAATGTGGTCCTACTTGCACAAAATTTAAATAGAATCGTTGAAATTTAAGATATTTTAAATGGCACTATGTGCAATGGCTTCCTCGCGCTGCTCCTGGCTGAATGGGGGTAAATATCAGCCTCAAACTCCAAACAGCTGCCCTGCTTTCCTATGGTGCTAATTGCATTACTTCTATCTCCCAATATCTCGCTCTGTTTTATTACTAAACTAAGTACGTTATAAAATCCATTCAATCCATTATCTTCGACCTAAGGCAAATTCTAGCCTTAGGAACTGGCATAATGTGAGCGAGAGAATTTCAATCCAATAATACTGAATGTGAGTGGGAAATGTGATTATGAAAGTCTTTTGTAAGTCGCGCGCAGGCACATGCCATAATAATCCATTTAAAGGAATGAAAAGCTTTGGCTCTTTCAATCAATGGAATGTCACTTGTAATCAATAATTACATCACCATATCTGAAAAAGAGCATCTCTCCGGTCGCATATCCCATTATCTTCAGATTTGTACTCAACTAACGTGCATCGTATTTTTAACCTGCTAGATTATGCCCTTGATTTGTTATCTCCAAGGGTCAGTATCGGTAACAGATAAGAAGCCAATAGAAATATCATGGCATTACAAATAATACAAAACAACAACAGTGTAACCATAAAAATTAAGCAATGACCATTGACGCATGTCAAAGTTGGTACAACACATTTAAGAAAGAGCACGTTGCCTCACGAAGAAAGCCCTGTGCAGTGGAGTAACAGACCGAGTTACAGATGCTCGAACTAGCAAGTCGCCTATCTGGAGATCTTAAAAATTCGACTAATCAATCTGATTGGTCAATTCATAGTCACCATAGAGGCAGGCTATTCGTTGCATGATTACTCTGCGCCCCCCCCCCCCTTTCCATTCACTATGGTTGATATACGAGATAGATGGTACTCATATTTTGATCAGCACCTGTATAAATTTGATATAATTGAGACTGACAATTGAGTACAGTAAACCATGCAGCCTCTTTTTCTTCCACTCTTGACATGCAAAGGTTATTTGTGCAAATTTCTGTTTATTTGCTGATTAGATTTACAATTTAAATTGAGAACAAAAAAAGAGATAAATAAAAACACTATCTGCGTCATATATTATGCAGATGACGCTTTTGATGTTTGGAATAATGAAGATCAAAAGCAGACCCATAGTAACATAATCCGAGTATTATGCTCCCTTGAGTATTGTCCCTTTTTGGACCATTCTAGTCAATTCAAACCACAAACATATTGGGGTTGCAATCAATTCGTCTTTGAAAAGAAAGATTTAGCCAAATCAAGATCTGCAAGATTAGATCATCTGGTTAATTGTTGCATAAACAAGAATTGTTTTATTATCAACTTAAGACAAGGTTGTCTTAATAAAATTAAGACTAATAAATCATACACTTGAAACAAAGCTACGGTATAAAGGGAGTAGATTCAGATGGTTTTGGCTAAAAACATCTTTATAAAATATGATGTTGGAATTCTAGCAATTGTCCCAGTAATGATCACTATCATGCAGTTTGTCGTTTGGCTATTTCATTTCCCTGAATCCGATGCTAAATTTAAATTATTTAGTTGACCATTAATTGCAAAATTCATAATCTGCTTCTGTATAAGAATACGTCCAATGCTTTCAGCTGGCATTGACACCATGAAAATAGATAATGATGTTTCTTTGTTGTTAAGATACAATAACAAACTATTCAACGATCCACTGGTAGGGATTAAATACAACACTAATGCCAGACCACAATTCTGTGTCTTTGTTCAAGGTGCTCATACCACTTTGCAACCGTGTTGCCTTTGCCTTCACCACTATCTGAAACTCTCTTCAGAATTAAGATCAAGGCATTGCAAAAACCGTGTGGCACAGATTCAGAAGGCTTATCTGATAAAAAAACAATGGACAGCAAGCACCATGTAACAATACGGCGCCAGCTTACCCTTCTTATCGGTTTGAAAGTTATTTATACAAAAAATGCATCAAGGCCAGCCATTGATTTATTAACTTAGTTAAAAAACTTGACCGTGTTGCAACTCGTTTGTTCTTACAATGCACGTAGAGGAGGGGCAAATTGGCTCACGTTAGCAGCTCCAAAACTCAAGGGGATATGAACAAATGAAAATAGGGGGATACTATTCGGGATTAGCAATCCACAGGATAATTCAATCAGTTGCATCGGTAACAAAGGAATATCAGAATGCATAGGCAGATAAGGGGTTATGTTACACATGAACTAAGCAATGACAAGTGTATCAAATTATGTTATATATTTAAATTTATCATGCATTTAATCATCAAAGCCTGAGATGCTGCAGCACTGGAGACTGTTGCTTTGTCAGTATTGCAAACAGGGAATTTTGCAAACCAATGATCTGCAGAGGCCGCCATTTTTATATGTCTTGATTTGATTTGTAGGCCCTTTTTTAAGACAACCGGCTAATAATAGACCTTGGACTCCGAGAATACCAGGGTTACCGGAAAAAGGGAAAGGTAAAGGGGGCAGACCAGCACGCCACTAGGGAAACCAGCAGATTGGAATCCAAGAATATAGAACAATTTGTTTTTCTCCTTAAGTGACTGGTATTCTATTTTGAAACAGTACAAGACATGCATAATAATACAAAGAAATA